>JAJOOR010029532.1:0-21499 GCA_036250505.1 Solanum acaule
CTATGATATGAACTAAATGGGTTATGACTAATGATGTAGTAAATGAATGAGTCCTTATATGATGTTATGAAGTATGTTGGTCTTATGTCTAATGTTAAATGAAGATGTTATGACTTGTTGAATATGATGTGCCTAGTCTATGGTGGCTTCCTAGGAATACTTGGTGTGAGTAGTATTATGGGATGCTACTTGTACATTGCACTAGTGTGACTAGGGGGTTGTCTTAGGTGATGGTTCCTATGTGAAGACTATGTCTTACGGTATGCTTATTACTCTATGAATATATGTGGTTGGATTGATAAAGGCTATATGTAAGTTCACCCTGGGTAACCTTAAGGTGATACATTGCACCAAGTATTCCCTAAGGGTTGCTTGAGGAAAGGAGTTAAGATAAAGAAGAAGGTAATGTATGGTATGCATGGAATGTGCCTAAAATGTTATAAGTGACTCTATGTGCTATTATGAATGGTTTCCATGTGTATGATGATGTATGTGGATTTATGTTGTTCCTATGGAACTAAGTGTTCTTGAAGTTTCTCAAAAAAAAGCATGATGCATGGTTTCCAACTAAATGTCCTTTTAAAAGCATGTTTTTGCATGGTTATGATACTTAGTGCATTCTTGTACTAACACCATTCTTCTTCATCTTTTTACACCAAGTGTAGGTTGTGGTCGCTAAAGGATCTTTCCTAGAAGTGATGAGCTTGGCTTACTATTCCCAAGTTCGGGTGTGTCCTTAAAGATTCAAGGACCTTTATGTTAAAGAGTTTTCCTTAAGTAATGTACTAGATAGTAGTTCTATTGTATTGTAAGGGTTATGTCCCTATTGTGTTGTAGACGTGTTTTAAGATGGCTACCTTGAGACGTAGTATTTCGATTTTGTATTAAAGGTTTTTAATGAGGTGACTTTTAAGTCTTGTGTTATATTATGAAAGTTTTAAATTTTCTGCTATTTTTCTATGATAAATGCTATGACGAATGCTAAGGGCTTGTATAAGACCTCTGAGAGGTCGAATACGCCGATAACGACTAGGGGGTGCTCTCGGGTCGTTACAATCATGATCTTTAGCATGTTTTAGTATAAACTCATTTATAATTTCAAAACCCTAGCTACGTAGCTCTTTTAGTTCATGAATTGCACATGCTAGGTCAAATCATTCAGTTATACATGCTCCAGTAATAAATGTTTCATTATCAGTACATTAATGTTGCATTTTCAGTTAGCATGTCAGTATTTGCGCTATCCAAAATTTACAGCATGTCAGTTATAAATTGCTAAATTACATAATCAGTTGGGAGTAGACTTAATACCGAGTGGACTAGAGTCAGTCACCCGCAAGTCCCAGAACTACGTGCCCCGTAGGTTGTAAGTCCCCTCTGTGGGCAATATTTTTTGAGATCACGTCTGTCATGCCTATATACCTTTGGCAGGGTATATTGGGTCCTTTCGATGGGGCATATACATCAGATTCCACATTTAACTTGTGTGGTTTTATGTCGGTCAGTAGTAGCTCCCACAGTTCAGTCAGATTCCATTGCATTGACCATGTTATCAGTTCAGTAGTTAGTCTCAGCATGTTATAAACTTGGTCATTGCATTCAGTTAGCTCATGTTCAGTATACTCAGTAATTCTATTATGTTCAGATTATATCATTGTTTTATTGCTTTGTTTAGTTATCTTATTATTCAGCTTTATTCTATTGTGCATGCTCAGTACCTTTCAAGTATTGCCGCATACGCTGTGCTACATCTTCTCGTGATGTAGGTTCATGTTCTCAGCTTCCAAATCAAGCTTAGATTGGTTCCCGATCTTCAGTTCAGCAGCATTAGTGGTGAGTCCTCATTCTTCGAGGACGAGTGACATGATTATATTTCTTGCTTTTAGTTTTAGTTTCAGTTTTGCTAGATCTAGCTGGGGCAAGTCCCAACATTTCTAGTAAGTAAAGGCTTTATTTCATACATAGTTAGTTTCAGCTTTAGTGCTAAAGTTTGACTTTTCTATTGTATTTCAAACTCTCATTTTTCATATATTCAGATTTAGTATATAGGTATTCCCCATCATTTCACATTATCTCATGTTTAGCTTCCGCACAATATATAATGCTTCAGTTTACTTTAGTTTGCTTATGATATGCTAGTAGGGTTAGCTTGGGGTCATTCATGATTCTAGGCCTCGTGTCTGCGTCTAGGGGGTAGCCTCGAGGCGTGACAAACTTGGTGTCAGAGCATTAGGTTTAAGTGTCCTAATATGTCTGAAAAGCCGCACTAAGTAGAGTCCTTTTTATGGGTGTGAAGTGCACCACATCTAATGAGAGGGAGGCTACGAAGTGTTTTAGGAAAAAACTTTATTTTCTTGTTACTCTTATCGTGCGTAAGGTATGATCTAATTCTTCGTTCTTGTATTCCAGATCATGCCTCCTCGTAGAGCTAACGCTATGAATACGAATGCCTGGAATGCAAATGCAGCTCCTCCAGTCCCATATCAGAAAGTTTCGAACGCTGAATTTCGAAACGCTATCCAGCTGTTGGCTCAGAGTGTGACCAACCAGAACAATCAGCGGGTTCCAGTTTCGGCAGATACTAATGTTGGGTTAGCTGCTGCTAGAGTGCGAGATTTTGGTAGGATGAATCCTCCTGAGTTCTTAGGATCGCAGATTGGTGAGGATCCCTAAAACTTCATAGATGAGGTCAAGTAGGTTTTGAAGTGATGCAGGTAACTGGGAATGATCGGGTTGAGTTAGCATTTTACCAACTTAAGGATGTGGCTCATATGTGGTATACTCAGTGGAAAAGAACAGGGGTACATATGTAGCTCATATCACTTGGGATTGCTTTAGTGAAACCTTTCTGGACAGGTTTTTCCCTAGAGAGCTAAGGGAGGCAAAAGCTCAGGAGTTTATGAACTTGAGGCAAGGTAACATGATAGTCCAAGAGTATGGGCTCAAGTTCACCCAGCTCTCCAAGTATGGTCCACACATGGTTGCCGATTCCAGGGCCCAAATGAACAAGTTTCTATATGGAGTGTTAGACTTAGTGAAAACGGAGTGGAGGAATGCTATGTTGTTGGAAAATATGAACATCTCTAGGCTCATGACTCATGCTCAGCTGGTTGAGGGACATAAGCTTAGGGAGCAGGCTAAGGAGAACAAGAAGGCTAGGACTGGGAACTATGAGTATTCCCAACAGAAATCGGGTGGAGGAAATCATTCACAGTCTCAGCAGAAATTCTCAGATTCAGCACCTTCATTAGCTAGTGTTCCATCCTCCAAGTTCAGACATAATTAGAAAGGTAAGGCCTCAAGCTCTAAATCTCAGGGAAGTGTTTTCGGCACCAGAACCTACCCAACTTGTCCTAAGTGTGGTAAGAACCATTCGGGCGAGAGTCTTCTAGGAAATGAAGGATGCTTTGGGTGTGGTCAGTTTGGTCACATGTTGAGAGATTGTCCTTCTAAACAGGGTCAATGAGGCAATACTAGTAGAGCTCAGTCTACAACTTCAGCAGCACCAGTAGGTCACCAGACTCAGCAGGGTAACTCATTTGGTATAGGTGGCGAACAACGCCAAAATAGGTTGTATGCTCTTCAGGCTTGCCAGGATTAGGAAGATTCCCTTGATGTAGTCACCGATATGTTACGAGTCTTTAATCTCGATGTTTATGCTTTGTTAGATCAAGGGGCTACTCTTTCCTTTATAACTCTTTATATAACAGACAAGTTTGATGTTAGTCCAGAAACTCTTGCAAAACCCTTCTCAGTCTCTACTCTACTTGGTGACCCAGTTATAGCTTAACGGGTATACAGAAATTGCCCAGTCACAGTCCTTAGAAAGTCACCTCTGTAGATCTTGTAGAGTTAGAAATGGTAGACTTCGATGTTATTATAGGCATGGATTAACTACATTCCTGTTATGCCTCAGTCGATTGTAGAACTAGGATTGTTCATTTTCAGTTTCCAAATGAACCAATCTTAGAATGGAAGGGTAGTAGCTTAGCACCTATGGGTCGATTCATTTCTAACCTTAAGGCTAGAAAAATGATCTCTAAGGGTTGTCTTTATCATCTAGTTTGGGTTACAGATTTAAGCTCTGAAACCCCAACTTTTGAGTTGGTCCTAGTAGTTAGTCAGTTTCGAGAAGTGTTTCTAGAAGAACTTTTCGGAGTTCCTCCCGAAAGGGAAATCGACTTTGGAATTGATCTCCTTCCAGATACCCAGCCTATTTCTAGTCCTCCTTACAGAATGGCTCTAGCAGAACTTAAGGAATTGAAAGAGAAGTTGAAAGACCTACGATACAAGGGCTTCATCAGACCCAGTATTTCCCCATGAGGTGCACAAGTGTTGTTCGTAAAGAAGAAAGATGGTTCTTTCAGAATGTGAATTGACTATAGGTAGTTAAACAAGGTCACAATCAAGAATAAGTATCCCATCCCAAGGATTGATGACTTGTGTGACCAACTTCAAGGTGCTAGTCATTTCTCAAAGATAGACCTTAGATTAGGGTATCATCAGCTTAGAGTCAGAGATGGTGACATTCTGAAAACATCCTTCAGAACTTGGTATGGTCATTATGAATTGGTAGTTATGTTATTTGGACTAACCAATGCTCCTGCAACATTCATGGATTCAATGAACAAAGTGTTCAAGCAATACTTGGACTTGTTCGTTATCGTCTTTATTTATGATATCCTTATTTACTCTAGGAATGAGGAAGAACATGCGAATCATTTGAGGGATGTTCTGCAAACTCTCAAAGATCGCTATTTATTCGCCAAGTTTAGCAAATGTGAGTTTTGGTTGCAATCAATTGCCTTCCTTGGTCACATTGTGTCTAGCGAAGGGATCCGAGTAGATTCTTAGAAAATTGAAGCAGTGAACCAATTGCCCAGACCTACATCCCCTACATATATAATAATTTTCTTGGGTCTAGTAGGTTACTACAAGAGGTTCGTGGAAGGATTCTCATCCATAGCCTCTCCATTGAATAAGTTGACTTAGAAAAAGGTTAAGTTTCAGTGGTCAGATGATTGTGAGAAAAGCTTTGCAGAACTGAAAACTAGGTTGACCACAACTCCTATTTTGACTCTATCAGAGGGTTCAAATGGTTCTGTTATCTATTGTGATGCATCCAGAGTCGGCCTAGGTTGTGTGTAGATGCAGTAAGGTAAGGTTATACCATATGCTTCTAGACATCTTAAGGTGCATGAGAAGAACTATCCAACTCATGATCTCGAGCTTGCAGCAGTGGTGTTTGCACTTAAAATTTGGAGACATTACTTGTATGGTGGTTACGTAGATGTGTTCACAAACCATACGAGCCTTAAGTATTTGTTCACCCTGAAAGGGTTGAATCTTCGCCAGAGGAGATGGCTTGAGTTTCTCAAAGATTATGATATGAATATGCATTACCATCCTGGTAAGGCCAATGTAGTAGAAGATGCTCTTAGCAGACTATCTATGGGTAGTGTAGCACATGTCGAGGAAGAAAAAAAGGAACTAGGGAAGGATGTTCACATGCTTGCTCGCTTAGGAGTTCGTCTTATGAGCATATCATATAATGGTGTAATAGTTCAGAATGGGTAAGAATCTTCGTTGGTAGTAGAGGTTAAGGAAAACCAAGACAGTGATCTGGTATTGCTTCAACTAAAGGGTGCAGTCCATCAACAGAGAGTTGAGGTTTTCTCCTAAGGGATATATGGTGTGCTTCGCTATCAAGGTCGATTATGTGTTCCTAAGGTGGGTGAGTTGAGACAGTAGATTCTTGTAGAGGCCCATAATTCTAGATAGTCCATTCATCCAGGTGCCACTAAGATGTACAATGATCTGCAATAAGTCTTTTTGTGGAATGACATGAAGAGGGATATAGCAGATTTCATGGCTAAGTGCCCCAATTGTGAGCAAGTCAAGGTAGAACATACGAAACCAGGAGGTATGACTTAAGAGATCAACATTCCAACTTGGAAGTGAGAAGTGATCAACATGGACATCATCACAGGTTTAACTCATACTCGCAGACAATATGACTCCATTTGGGTGATTGTTGACAGAGTTACTAAGTCTGCACGCTTTTTGGATGTCTCAACTATAGATTCGGCAGATGAGTATGCCAAGCTTTACATTAATGAGATATTCAAGTTGCATGGGGTTTCTTTGTCTATTATCTCGGATAGAGGTCCTCAGTTTACCTCTCATTTTTGGAAGTCATTTCAGAAAGGTCTTGGTGCTCAGGTTAATCTTAGTACAACATTTCATCTGCATACGGATGGTCAGGCAGAGCGTACCATTCAGACCTTAGAAACACATGTTGAGAGCTTGTGTGATCGACTTCAAGGGTAGTTGGGTTGATCACCTTCCTCTTAAAGAGTTCGCCTACAATAATAGCTACCATTCCAACATTCAGATGGCCCCTTATGAGGCATTGTATGGGCGTAGATGTAGATATCCAGTTTGTTAGGTTGAAGTAGGTGAAACAGCCTTGATAGGGCCAGATTCAGTTCATGATGCTATGGAGAAAGTGCAACTCATTAGAGATAGACTTAAGACAACCCAGAGTTGCCAGAAGTCCTATGCAGATGTAAAGAGAAGGGAATTAGAGTTCCAAGTGGATGATTGGGTTTTCCTGAAAGTGTCACCTATGAAAGGGGTGATGAGGTTTGGAAAGAAAGGGAAGCTCAACCCTAGATATGTAGGCCCTTACAAGATCTTAAAGAGAGTTGGTAAAGTGGCTTATGAGTTAGAGTTGCCAACAGAACTAGCAGCAGTGCATCTGATCTTCCACATTTCGTTGTTGAAGAAGTGTGTGGGTGATCCAGCATCTATAGTACCTTTAGAAAGTTTGGCTGTGAAGGATAGTCTCACTTATGATGGTGTGCCAGTTTAGATTCTTGATCGTCAGGTTCGAAGGTTGAGAAACAAAGAAGTCACTTCAGTTAAGGTTTTGTGGAGGAGTCAGTCCGTAGAGGGAGCTACTTGTGAAGCAGAAACAGCCATGAAGACTAAGTATCCTCACCTCTTTCCTTCAGATTCCACTCCAGCTTTTGGTAATAGTTCCTCTTCAATTTTTTAGTCATTCATGAGTTTATTCAGTCTTAGTATCGTGTTCCTTTAGTTTGTACTAGCATTTTCAGCGTATTTGCATGTTCTTGGAACTTAGTTAAGTCAGAAATCATCATCCAGTGCTTAGTAGTAGGATTTGCAGCTCTTACCCTCCCTATTCAGCTAGTTTAGTCTTCATTCAAGGACGAATGTTCCCAAGGGGGAGATAATGTAACACCCCGTATCCAAAAATAGACCTTAATGCAGATTTCTAGAAGTTGCAGGTGCAACCCACGGTTGCCACCCACGGACCTTAGGGTAACCCATGTCCCACGCTTGTGGTCCATGTTTCACATCTGCAACCCTCCCCAGAAACTCAGACAAAAACCATTCTAAAGAATGACCCACGGTAGGACAGGATAGATTGTGGATCGGTCGATGGACCTTCGATCCGTCCGTAGGTCAAGACCCTCAGAACCTAGTCTTTGAAGTCGATCGACGGATTGACAGGACAAAGTATGGATCATTCAACGGATCATCGATCAGTTAGTATGTCGAGACCCTCAAGACCCCCCAGAATTCATTCTTTGAAGTCGATCGATGGACTGACAGGACGGATCATGAATCAGTCGATGGATCGTCGATCAGTCCGTAGGCCGCTTCAACAGTTTTAAGTCAGGGGTTGTTTGGTCTTTTCCCCTGTGCGTTGGACAAACCTAAACTATGTAGTATTGGTTAGTTTTAGCCTAGTAAACAAACAAGAACTTACCTAAGTCAGATCATTCATCAAAACTTAGAAAAATTAGAACGTAAGAGGAGAAAGAAGTCAAGAAACCCTAGTTCAAAAACGCAACAAGGTTTCATTAGTTCCAGCCCCGACATTGAAAGATTTCTTCGTGGAATTCTTCACCAGGTATGTGGGATTTCACTAGTGGGTTCCTATTGCCCATTAGGTTTCTAGAATTTAGTCAGATTCTTGATTCCCTTATTATCAACTAGACCTAGGGTTTCTAGAATTTCAGCAGATTATCATGAATTAGTTATTTTACTATTCCTAATCAGTTTATCATGATATTAGGATGTTTTAGTATAAACTCCTTCATAATTTTAGAACCCTAGCTATGCAGTTCTTTTAGTTCATGAATTGCATATTCTAGGCCAGATAATTAAGTTATACATGCTCCAGTATAAATATTTCATTATCAATACATTAATGTTGCATTTTCAGTTAGCATGTCAGTATTTGAGCTATCCAAAATTTACAGCATTTTAGTTATAAATTGCTAAATTACATAATCAGTTGGGAGTAGACTTAATACTGAGAGGACTAGGGTTAGTCACCTGCAAGTCCCAGAACTACGTGCCCTGTAGGTTGTAAGTACTCTCTGTGGGCAACATTTTTTGTGATCAGGCCAGTCATCCCATTATAGCTTTGGCAGGGTATATTAGGTCCTCTCGATGAGGCATATACATCAAACTCCACATTTAGCTCGTGTGGTTTTATGTCGGTCATTAGTAGCTCGCACAGTTCAGTCAGATTCCATTGCATTGACCATATTATCAGGTCAGTATTCAGTCTCAGCATTTTATAAACTTGGTCATTGCATTCAGTTAGCTCATGTTTAGTATACTAAGTATTTCTTTCATGTTCAAATTATATTATTGTTTATTACTTTGTTCAGTTATATTATTATTCAACTTTATTTTATCCTGCATGCTCAGTACCTTTCAAGTACTGACGCATACTTTGCTCTACATCTTCTCATTCTCATGATGTAGGTTCAGGTTCTCAGCTTCCAGATCATGCTTAGATCGGTTCCTGATCTTCAGTTCAACAGCATCAGTGGTGAGTCCTCATTCTTCACGGACGAGTGAAATGATTATCTTTCTTACTTTTAGCTTTAGTTTTAGTTTTGCTAGATCTAGCTTGGGCATGTCCCATCATTTCTAGTCAGTAGAGGCTTTATTTCAAACATAGTTAGTTTCAACTTTAGTGTTAGAGTTTGACTTTTCTATTGTATTTCAAAATCTAAGTTTTCATATATTCAAATTTAGTATATGGGTATTCCCCATCATTTTAGATTATCTCATGTTTAGCTTCCGCATAATATTTAATGCTTCAGTGTACTTTAGTTTGCTTATGATATGCCAACAGGGTTAGCTTGGGGTTATTCGTGATCCTAGGTCCCGTGTCCGCATCCAGGGGATAGCCTCGGGGGGTGACAAAGACCCTTCTGAAATGATTTCTAGAAATGAGAGGTAAACTGAGGACCTCTATCTGAGATGATAGACAAAGGAACGCCATGCAACCTAACTATCTCATTAATGTAAAACTTGGCGTAGTCATCCGCCAAATCTGTAGTCTTAACCACCAGAAAGCACACAAACTTAGTAACCCTATCAACAATTTCCTAAATGGAGTCATGTTGTCGGTGAGTACGAGGTAAACCTGTAATGAAGTCCATGTTGATCACTTCCCACTTCCAAGTAGGAATATTGATCTCTTGAGTCGTACCTCCTGGTTTATGATGTTCCACCTTGACTTGCTGACAATAGGGGTACTTAGCCACGAAATCCGCTATATCCCTCTTCACGCTATTCCACCAAAAGACTTCCCACAGATCATGGTACATCATAGTCGTGCCTAGATGAATAGAATATATAGAATTATGGGCTTCTGCGAGAATCTAATGTCTCAACACACCCACCTTAGGAACGCATAATCGACCCTGATAGCGGAGCACACCAGCTCCCCCTTTGGAGAAAACCTCAACTCTCTGTTGACGAACTACACCCTTTAGTTGAAGCAATATCGGATCACTGTCTTGCTTTTCTTTAACCTCCACTACCAATGAAGACTCTGACTCATTCTGAACCTTTACACCACCATCTGATATGCTCATAAGACGAACTCCTAAGCGAGCAAGTCTGTGAACATCCTTTGCTAGTTCTTTCCTTTCTTCCTCAACATGTGCTACACTACCCATAAATAGTCTGCTAAGAGCATCTGATACTACAATGGCCTTATCCAGATAGTAATGCACACTCAGATCATAATCCTTCAGGAACTCAAGCCATCTCCTCTGGCAAAGATTCAACTCTTTCTGGGTGAAAACATACTGAAGGCTCTTATGGACTATGAACAAATCTACATGAACACCATACAAGTAATGTCTCCATATATTAAGTGCAAACTCCACTACTGCTAGCTCGAGGTCATGAGTTGGATAGTTCTTTTCATGCACCTTAAGTTGTGTAGAAGCATATGCTATAACCTTACCTCGCTGCATCAACACACAACCAAGGTCAACTCTCGATTCATCACAGTAGATAAAATAACCGTCTGAACCCTCAATAGAGTCAAAACATGAGTTGTAGTCAACCTAGTTTTTAGCTCTGCGAAGCTTTTCTCACAGTCATCTTACCACTGAAACTTGATATTTTTCTGAGTTAACTTAGTCAATGGAGAGGCTATGGATGAAAATCCTTCCACGAACCTTCTGTAATAGCCAGCCAAACCCAAGAAGCTTCTGATATCTGTAGGAGAGGTAGGTTTGGGCCATTGTATCACTGCTTCTATCTTCTGAGAATCCACTCAGATTACTTCACTAGTCCTAATATGCCCAAGGAAAGCAACAGATTGCAACCAAAACTCACATTTGTTTAGCAAATAACTGGCGATCTTTGAGAGTTTGCAGGACAACCCTCAAATAATTCGCATGTTCTTCCTCATTCCTAGAGTAAATAAGGATATCATCAATAAAGACGATAACAAACAAGTCCAAATACTGCTTGAACACTCTGTTTATCAGATCCATAAAAGCTGCATGAGCATTGGTTAGTCCAAATGACATAACTACAAATTCATAATGACCGTACCAAGTTCTGAAGGCTGTCTTCAGAATGTCACTATCTCTGACTCTGAGGTGATGATAACAGGATCTGAGGTCTATCTTTGAGAAATCACTAGCACCCTGAAGTTGGTCAAACAAGTCATCAATCCTGGGGATGGGGTACTTATTCGTGATTGTGACTTTATTGAACTTCCTATAATCGATGCACATTCTGAGAGAACCATCTTTCTTCTTCACGAACAACATTGGTGCACCTCATGGGGAAATACTAGGTCTGATGAAGCCTTTATTTAGAAGGTCTTTCAACTGCTCTTTCAATTCCTTAAGCTCAATTGGAGCCATTCTGTAAGGAGGAATAAAAATTGGGTGGGTGTCTGGAAGGAGATCAATTCCAAAGTCGATTTCCCTTTCTGGAGGAACTCCGAGAAGATCTTTTGGAAACACTTTTGGGAACTCATTGACTACTAGGACTGACTCAAGAGTTGGGGTTTTGGAGCTTTAATCTTTTACCCGAACTAGATGATAGAGATACCCTTTAGAATTATCTTTCTGGAATTAAGGTAAGAAATGAATCAACCCATAGGCGCTAAGCTACTACCCTTCCATTCTAAGATCGTTTCATCTAGAAACTGAAAACAAACAATCCTAGTTCTACAATTGATTGAGGCATAACAAGAATGTAACAAATCCATGCCTAGAATGATATCGAAGTCTACAATTTCTAGAATTATAAGATCTGCTGAGGAGACTTTCTGGGAGACTGACATAGGGAAATTTCTGTATGCCCATCTAGCTATGACTGGGTTACCGACTTGATTAGACTGAGAAGGGTTCTAAGAGAGTTTCTGGACTAACATTGAAGTTGACTCCTATATTAACTGCATAAACATCTAAGTTAAAAACCCCGTAACGTACTAGTGACTACATCAGGAGAATCTTCCTGAGTATGGTGAGCCTGGAGAGCATACAACCTGTTTTGACGCTGATCACCAACTGTACCACATGAGTTACCATGCTGAGTCGGGCAACCTGCTGGTGCTGCTAAGGTTGTGGACTGAGTTTTACCATTATTACCTCCTTGACCCTTTTTAGAAGGATAATCAATATACTTGTGACCAGACCAACCACCCAAAACATCCTTCCTTTCTTGCAAGACACTCGCCCGGATGGTTCTTACCACACTTTGGACAAGTTGGGTAGGTTTTAGTGCCTAAATCACTCCCCTGAGACTTAGAGCCTCATGCCCTACCTTTATAATCATTTTAGAACTTTGAGAATGGAACCCTAGCTGATGAAGGTGTTGGAACTGAAGACTTTTACTGGAATTGCGAGCGATTTCCACCACCCAATTTCTGTTGAGAATTGTTATAGTTACCTGTCCTAGCCTTCTTATTATCCTTGGCCTGTTCCCTAAGCTTATCACCCTCAACCTACTGAGCATGAGTCATGAGCCTAGGGATATTCATGTCTTCAAGAAACATAGTATTCCTACACTCTGTTTTCTCTAGATAGAATACACCATACATGAACTTGTTTATTTGACCCTAGAATCAGCAACCAAGTGGGGAGCATACTTGGAGAGTTGGGTGAACTTGAGTCCGTACTCTTGGACTTTCATAGAACCCTGCCTTAAGTTCATAAACTCCTGAGCTTTTGCCTCCCTTAACTCTCTTGGGAAGAACTTGTCCAGAAAGGTCTCACTAAAGCGTTCCCAAGTGATAGAAGCTGCATCTGTACCCTTGTTCTCTTTCCACTGAGTATATCAGATATGAGCTACATCATTAAGCTGGTAAGATGCCAACTCAACCCGAACATTTCCAGTTACCTGCATCACTTTAAAGATCTTCTTGACCTCATCAATGAAGTTTTAGGGATCCTCACTAATCAGCAATCCTAAGAACTCAGGCAGATTCACCCTAACAAAATCCAGAACTATAGCTGCAGCTAAACCAACTTTACCATCTACAGAACTGGAACCTGCTGGCTGTTTTGGTTGGTCACACTCTGAGCCAACAACTAAATAGCATTCCGAAATTCAGCATTTGAAACTTTCTGATATGGGACATGATGAGTTGCGTTTGCATTCCTGGCATTCGCATTCCTTGCATAAGCTCTATGAGGAGGCATGATCTAAAAGCGCATAACGAAGGATTAGCACAGGGAGTTAGATCATACCTTATGCACGATAAGAGTAACAAATAAAATGAAGTTTTACTAAAACACTTTGCAACGTCCCTCTCATTAGATGTGGTGCACTTCACACCCATGAAAAAGACTCTACTTAGTGCGGCTTTTCAGACATCCTAGGACACTTAATCCTAACGCTCTGATACCAAGTTTGTCACTCCCCGAAGCTACCCTCAGGACACAGACACAGGACCTAGGATCATGAGTGACCCCAAGCTAACCCTACTGGCATATCATAAGCAACTAAAATAAACTGAAGCAATGAATATTGTGCGGAAGCTAAATCATGTAAATAATCTGAAATTATGGGGAATACCCATATACTAAATCTGAATAGAAGAAAATTTGAGAGTTTGAAATACAAATGAAAAGTCAAACTCTAACACTAAAGCTGAAACTAACTATGTCTAAAATAAAGCCTTTATTGACTAGAAATGTTGGGACATGCCCCAGCTAGATCTAGCAAAACTGAAAACTAAAACTAAAAGCAAGAAAGATAATCATGTCACTAGCCCTGGAGGAATAAGGACTCACCACTGATGCTGCTGAACTGAAGATCGAGAATCGATCTATGCGTGATATGTATGCTGAGGACCTGAACCTACATCATAAGAAGATGTAGCGTAGAGTATGCGTCAGTACTTGAAAGGTACTGAGCATGTAGGATAAAATAAAGTTGAACAATAACATAACTGAACAAGAAATAAAGTAATGATATAATCTTAACATGACAAGGATACTGAAAATTCTGAACATGACTAAACTGAATGCAATGACCAAGTTCATTACATGCTGAAATTGAAATCTGAACTAAAACCGATAACATGGTCGATGCAATAGAATCATACTGTGAGGGAGCTACTAATAACCGACCTAAAACCTCATGAGCTAAATGTGGAGTCCGATGTATACTGCCTATCGAGAGGACCCAATATACCCTGCTAGAAGTATAGAGGCATGATGACGTGATCACTAAAATGATGCTTACAGAGGGGACATACAGCCTACGGGGAACGTAGTTCTGGGAGTTGAGGGTGACTGACCCTAGTGCACTCGGTATTAAGCTTCTCCGAATTGATTAAGTAAATTGACATTTTATGATTGAAGTTTCGTAATACTGGATAGCTCAAAGTACTGACATGCAAACTGAGAATGCAACATTAATATACTGATAATGATACATTTTAAAACTGAGGCATGTATATATATATATATATATAACTGAAATAACTAACCTAGCACGTGTAATTCAGGAACTAAATGAACTACATAGCTAGGGTTCTGAGTGTATGCATGAATCTGGGCAAAAACGATGCTACTACATGATAATATGATTTGGATCATTCTAACAGCTAAAACCCAACAATTTTTAACATTCAAGAAACCCTAGGTCTAAATAATATTAGGGGAATCAAGATTCTGACTGAAATCTAGGGACCTAATGGGTGAAAGGAACCCATTAGTGAAATCCCACATACTTGGTGACGAATTTCACGGAGAAACCCTTTGATTTTTGAGATGGAATTGATGGAAACTCGATGCGTTCTTGAACTAGGGTTGCTCGACCTCTTTCTCCTCTTACGCTCTCATTTTTCTAAGTTTTGATGATTGATCTGACTTAGGTAAGTTCTAGTTATGTTTCTAGGCTAAAACTTATCAAAACCACGTAGTTTAGGTGTCCAATAAATAGGGGAAAAGACCGAAATAACCCCACTTAAAATTTTGGCGGGGCTGACCATGGTCACTTTCATGGACCGTGAAAGGGACCGTAGACCGTGGGACTGGTCGTGGTCCTTGGCCAGTAGCTACTGGTTCTGGGGGTCTTGTCCACGAGCCTTACCAAGGCCTATGTGGAGGACCACGGACTGTGAAGGTCCTCGTAGTCCTTACTTATGTTAGTGGTCTGATGGCTCAGGTCTTGGGGTCTACTGGTTAAGCTCCTACGGACACCACCACAATCCGTCGTCAAGACCATGACCTGTGAAGGGTCCCGTGGTCTGACATGTGGGCCTGGTGGAGTTTAACTCTCCACCACGGGCAAGTCAACGGGTCGTGGACTCTATCACGGTCCGTGAACCCTGCCGTGGTGCACTGGTTCAGGAAAGTTTTTGCAATTTATTTATACTCATGCATTTCTTAGATTCATTTGACTACCCATCATACTAAAGGTTATTGAAAAAGCAAAGTCAATCCTTTATCGATGAGTTGTTCTTAGCCAGAGTCTTGAGGAAGTCATGAAATTCCAGAGGGGTTTGAGAGAAGCCCAAAACTGAGTTAAGTGTTGGGTTTTAGAGTAATGCCTTTATATTCATATGAATCATGCATTCAAGCTAACAGTGAGATGTACTCTCTTCTCTAAGGCCTTGTCTCAGCTGAGATCCTTATGAGGAAGTATGCTTAGAGCTTGGGTAGTATTTTCATCCAAAAGGGTAGCATGAGTTACGAGATTATGAGCAGTAGTAGTAAAGAGTTCCCTTAAGTCAAGAGAAAAGTATGCAGAGGTTCAGTTATCTACGAAAGGGAGATAGTGATGAGGCAAGCTATGTTACTATAGTCATGCACCTAGTAAGTTACTAATGAA
The DNA here is from genome assembly GCA_036250505.1 of Solanum acaule. Taxonomy (NCBI): domain Eukaryota; kingdom Viridiplantae; phylum Streptophyta; class Magnoliopsida; order Solanales; family Solanaceae; genus Solanum; species Solanum acaule. Next base: position 15,652 of record JAJOOR010029532.1, read on the forward strand.
GAGTTATCCCTTATGGGTAGACTAAGAAGTGATGAGTAGTGAAGATTCCATCATAGGAGGTAGAGTGAGTTGTAGCTAGAAAAGAGTTTGTGATGAAGTGTCATTATATAGGTAATGACCAAGTGTAAGTGTTGCATAGACAAGCAGGAGGAGTCATGATGTGATAGATCTAAGCTAGGCTTATGATTTTGAGGGAGAGCCCATAATATTCAAAGTCTTATAGAACTAATTAGGCATTGATGTATAGTGAATGGGTGACTAGTACTCAAGTTCCGAAGGAAAATGTGATAGTAAACTTATAAGTATGAATACTAAGAGGTGAGGATTGACTACTTGTCATAAGGTCCTAGTGGACGAGTGTTTCTAAATTTATGCATAGTAGTGGTGAGTTAGTATAGTAGGCAAGCAATCATGTTGATATTCGGGTTTAGTAATAAACATTAAGCTTGAATTTGAGATGAGTGTCATAACCAAAAGAATGGCAACATGAGGGTGATGATGTTAGTCTTGAAATTTTATCTAGAAGACGTAAGATAAAGTAGGTAAGGAATTAAGATGATTACTGCAATAAATATGGGTGGTACAAGTGAGAGACCCTAACCTTTAGATAAGGGCAATGAAGTGTGGCTAAGTCACAAGAGTAACAAGAGCATTAAGAGGTGTACTGAGATGGTACGTAATCGAAAGAGGTTAAGAGAAACACCTTAGAAAGAGGTCTTAGTACCTACTTATGGAGAGTTTGGTAGTCATGATATAAAATTCTCCCGAGTGTTAGAGTAAAAGAGGATGTAGACCAATATAGAGACGATGGAATAGGTCCATAGCTTTCAAGTGTCAGCTTTAGACCTAAGGGGGAGATGAAAAGATGAGAAATCAAGTCAAGTGTTTGAAAATAAGATGGTAATGAGTTCCAAAGAGTATGAGAGAGATCGTTTCAGAGGTCCTTTTAGTAATGGAGTGATGTTAGAAAGAGAAGGTTAATGATCCTATCGTGATAATGATGGTGTGATAATTATGTCTAAGGTTATTAATGAGGGGAAAGAAGAAGATGAGGTTTTTCTATGAGAGTAAGCTAAATGAGAGTCCTTAGTTTGTTCCGAATAGTAATGCGGGCAAATTCTAGTTGGTATGGCAGAGATGATAAGAGTAACCCCGTTCCATACCTAGTCCAGCCGTCAATCGAGGACGAATGATCCCAAGGGGGAGATATTGTAACACCCTAATATTTTTTTACCTAAGACTCGAACCATCCTTCAGTGTGAGAAGGATTTTACCGAGGAATTTAAAATTTTCTTGAGTGGTAAGGTCACTACATGTAGCACCTTGAGTTCCAAAAAGAGCTAAAGAGAATTCATTCAAGTCATTCCTTGGTTATTTTAAGTTTTGGGTCAACTTTAAACGGCCATAACTTTCAGTATTGGATACGTTAGGAGACCCATAAGATACCAAATGAAAGATCTCTAAGTCCCCTTTCCAACTCCACTGAGTTTGCTAATATTTCGAGCTCGTATGAGGGAGATATGCTCTTTTGAAGTCAGGCTGTCCATTTAAGGAGAGTTACCCAAAAATAGGAGGGGGATTTTAGTCTATTCCTTAGCCTCACTTATTCCAAACGCGAATTTCACCCAATTAATGGTCTAAACTAATCAGAACAGTTTCGTTCATCCCCAAAAGCATTTAGGGTTTTAGAGAGAAGATTCAAGAGGAGATAAAGTTCAAAGTTTCAAGCGTTCGTTAAAGAAATTTAAGATTTCGCCAAGAACCTAGTTCTTTGAGGTATGTAAGCTTCCATAGCTTTGGATTCGTTCATCCACACGCCAATCATGAGTTTCTTTTGCGAATATATCCATAAATATTGAGCAATTTAATTTCTTGATGAGTTCTTGATAACTGTTCTTGAAGTTTTCATACGATTAAACTTTGATGTAAGATTCTACTTGGGTCAACTTCAAACAACCATATCTCCTAGAATATAAAGATTTACGTGGATTATAACCTATCAAATTAAAGCTATTTGAATCTACTTTTCGACGCCATTTATTTCACATTAATCCAATTTCTGAGTAAAAAATTATGACTATTTTAGTAACCTGATACAGTGCTGTTACGAATTAGCCAACGGGAAAACATTAAAAGCGTCGTTTTTGTCTTTTTGCCTCCAAGAAAACCCTAAACGAATTTCTTGACTAATAAAAGGCTCAAAACAACCAGATTTTCATGTTTTAATCCATCATTCTCTTCTCTCTCAAACCCTAAGGAAAAATTCAAGTAGATGACTCCATTCAAGATTCTTTCATTCTTTTTCAAGATTCTTTCAATCTTTTTCAAGATTCTTCTTCAAAGTAAGTCTTTATCCAATAATTTCATTCTTTTCAACTCAAATTCTTCCATACAATTATGAATCACTAATGAAAATCCTAATTCTTGTCCATAGAGATTTCAAGAAACTAATTCAAGAATCTCAAGAAAGGTTTTCTTTATCATTTACCTTCAAGGTAGGGTTGTAAGGCTTCTAATCAAGTTCTTCTTCAAGATTCTTCAAGAACCTTGTTCTTCCAGGTATGTAAGGCTATCAAAGTGTTGGACTAGTTCATCCTCACGCCCTACATCTTCTTTCAAATCAGTAAAAGAGAAATCTAGGATTCTACCCCTAGATTTGAGTATTCTTTAGATAAGTTGATGTGAGTTCTTGAGTTCATGGTTCTTTTAAAAATTCTATATATAATTATTGAGTTTCTATATTTTTTATTTAGATGCTTGAGTTGATTTGTTCATGTCTATAATTCAGCATGAACCCTATTTTGAGTTATAAATCTTGAGATGTTTTTCGAAGCCAACACTTGAGATTTAAACTAAGTTTTGAGGAAGTAAGTATGATAATGAGAAGAGTCGTATACATGAGTTCTATATTGTTATATAGACCCTCGAGTAGAGTCGTTCATGCCCATAAATTTTTCATGAACTCCATAATTTGAGTATCTTTGGGAGAAGTAATATCTTCAAGTTCTAAGTCCTGAATATTGAGTTCCTAATCCTTTTGAGATTATATTCCTACTTATGGCACTACTACATGTTACCCATGAAGCCCTTGAGTTGAGTTGTTCATGTCTATAATTCCTCATGAACCCTATGAGTCGAGCAGTCTAGAGATGAGTACTATCATTGAGGCTTGAGTTCTGAGTACTGAGGTTCTTTATTTCTATTAAGATCCCTGAATTGAGTCGTTCATAATTTCATATGAACCCTATGATTTGAGTTATAAATTTTAAAAAGTTTTTTAAAGCCAATACTTGACTTCTTAAACTGAGTTTTGAGAAAGTAAAGATGAATTTTGAGAAAAGAGTTTTCTAAAACATGATTAGTATGACAATCGAGTATGCCATCAATGTATGAACAGTATGGTATCTAGATATACCATCAATGTTTATGCAGTATGACTTCCCGAGTCATCAATGATCATATTATAATATGATTTTGAAATGTTTTGAGAAAGAGTAGAGTTGAGTTCAGTTTCTTTAAAATGATATATGGGAATTAACTATTCCCAAAAGTAAATGTTTTCACATTTAAGATGAGAGAAAACTGATATTTCCAAAATAGTTTTGAGCAGTTTCATTACCATCTCTTTTAAGAGAAAGATTTTTGAGTAATAATCTCAAACCATAGAAAAAGTTATGTTTTTAAACATATGAGCTAGTATATTTTGGGAGTAGTATTGAGCATCGATATGGGGGAAGTTTAGATAACTCACAACCCCCATAAACCATGTAGCCAACGTGGGTAGAAATGGTCATACTATTTAGATGATTCCTTAATGCTTTTTAGTATAGACTAATGGATCCACTTAGTGAGTAGGTCTTATATCCTAACAAAGTATAGGACAGTTCTGGCAGCGTGGGTGAGATGATGTATCATCACATAGCTCATAGTGAAGGTTGTCGGTTAGAGAAACTTCCACAGAGATATTTTGTATTCTTATATATAAAGAGTTGTATTGTATTTTTCTTTAGAAATTGAGTTATTATCTACTGTTTTAAAGATTTTCATATATTGCATCTTTTATTGTTTCTTTATCCTTGAGTTGAGTACTTTGAGTTCAGTTGAGTATTTTATTCTTGAGTTGTATTTAATTGAGTGAATTGAGAAGAGGTAAGTATGTTTCCCTTTTATCAAGTTCAAGCCTATGTTTATGCTTTAGAATTTCTCGTAGATGCTTGTACATTCCACGTACTGAGCCATTTGGCATGCGTTTTGTTGTGGTCATATGATATTCCAGTCAGCTTTTGTGGTCCCTCTTGTATTCCGGAGGACTTTACCTTTACCTTACAATTAGTAGTTTTGAGATATCTTGGGTCATGTCCCAATATCTTTCTATAATAGTAGAGGCTTCATAGATAGACAAAGTTGAGTAGTTTTCAGTATGTATCTTCTTTGAGTTGTTTCTTTCAAACTCAGAGTTATCTATTAAGTATTGTTTAGATTAATTTCAAGTTGATATTATTGAATTCATTTCAGTTTTTTTAAACTTTGTATGCTTGAGTTAGTCTTTCGCTTGTAGTCAGCCAGGATGAGGGTTCGCTTGGGGACTAGAAATGGTTCTTGAGTGCCGGCCACATCCATGGTGTAGGATCGGGTCTTGACACAAAGCAAGATATACATATTTTTCAATTTTTTTGTCTATATTAGCACATGGATCTGGCACCTTGGACCACCTAAAATATTTGTTTTAAAAATCTTTATGAGTGTGATCCCACCGTTTATTTATCAATTTTTTTTTTGTGGGTGACCGTGACGACCTTATTAATGGTGTGGCTTGGTTCAGAGTGGAAAAAACCTGTATTTCAAGTGCAAACGAGGCCCAGAACGGGAAATACTAAATTTCTCATTTTACTTGTGCTATAGTCCATAGATTTTGGGTTGTATGTGATCTCGACGTGGTTTCAGACAAATTATTGATTGGAGTCCGTGATGACCTTATTAATGGTATGGGTTGCTCTAGAGGGGAAAACTTCTATATTTTCAAGTTCAAACAAAGCCTAGAACGGAAAATACCATATTCCTATAGCAATAAAGTTCTAATTACATAAATTGTATATGAAGGATGTAGGATCCTCTAAACATTGCAATCCTCTCCTTAACAATAATTTATACTTGTTGAAGTATAAAACTTATATACGGGAGTTACTCTTTAAAAATTCTCCAATTCCTAGCTTGACAAATGAGGCCTATCGTGGCCTCTTATGTTGAAGCTATTGCTTCCTGCTTGAATTTGCTATAATGTCTCTATTTAATCGAGTTCAAACACTCCACATTACCACAACATGGAAAATCCCACTCCAATTAGTTACTTCCTCCCTTAGTGTAGATGTCCAGTCACATGTGCAAAATAAATGTACTACATCTTCATAGCACTGTTGATCACATAACACACAACCAACACTATCTACTAGTATGCCCGTATCATGCATTCTCCCTTTGGTCATTAGTTTCTGATATGTTGCAAGCCAACTAAAAAATCTATGCTTAGGTACCATTAGTTATGTCCTCACAGATTTCTTTCCCAGCAATATCATACAACTCTGACTCATCGAATATCCTCCATCAAATGTCAAAGTGTATCTATCCTGTTGATACCAATTTTCTGTATGTAGTTTCAGTTTATTTAGGGCCTTTCAATGCCAGCTACTATCATTTGGTGGTGTATGTACCCAGAAATATTTATCATTTTTTAGAGAGATTTTGTGTACCCACTTAACTCGAACAGCTTCTTTTTGAGTTATGAGTACCCAAATTAGTTTCCCCACTACAACATGGTTCCATATCTTGCAACTTTTTATATTCAGACCTA
>JAJOOR010029533.1:0-19760 GCA_036250505.1 Solanum acaule
CCCCCACCTCAGTTCGTTTAATTGCAAATTCTTGCCAATCCCGCCCCTAGCTTTTACTTTGTGCATACATATGTAATTAATAATGTACAGAGGCTATTAATCTTTCATTTTCTTCCCTCCTCTTCTTCTTCTTCTTTTGCCCCTGGCCTCTTTTGATGGTTTTGTTAGCTATCCATGATCCTGCTATATATTAAGACTGTTTGTCATGTGCCAAAGTTTTTTGTATATAGCTGATAATATCAGAAGACTTGTGTATAGTGTTTTTTCAGAAAGGAGAAAACTTTCTATAATCAAATTATTTTCCCTAGACCAGAAATGGAAATAAATTAAAGAGATTGTTCAGTAAACATCCTAGAAAAAGTGAAGAAAAGGAAATGTTTCCTGGAATCACATACTAAAAGTGATGAGTATGTTTTTGTTTTCTCATAGATTTTACAATCATGTTTTGTAGGAAGGATTCTTTCATCTGCTAAAAGTATTTCTCAAGATCGCTCCAATTCATCTCTCCCCAGCAAAGATGATAATATGAACCATGTACATGCTGAGGAAAAAATGTCGAAGATCGATCACATATCTAGTTTTCTGCCCACATCTAGAAGGATTGTGCAATTTTCAAATGGAAAGGTATCACAAGCTATACTCTCTACTTATTTGTGAGGCCTCATGCCAGATGTATATTGTTCCTTTTTCTATTTTGAATTTTCAGTGTGAACATTATGAGTATGAACTCAACTGTAGAATTAGATTTTTTTTTTTTTTGGAGCCGTTATGTCTAAAGCTACACTTCAACAGGGCTCAAGGATAAAACTTTAGTAAGTCTCGCCCAAGATCATACCTGAAATGCTGTCTTATATTCAGAGTCGGATCTAGGATTTCAAAAGGATGGGTGCACTATTATGAAGAGGGCAGATCTAGAATTTACATTTGACGGAAACCTTTAGATTCTTGCCATTAACTCATTGTCTATTGAAATTATAGGTTCAAAAAATTATTCTTTTTCTTACAAATGTAGTGATATCACATATATACATATATATGTTAGTCCGTGTCGAAACCCGAAATTGTTGGTATTAGTTGAGCCAGTTGACTATATGCTACATTGTCCAATACTACTACTTTAAACATAGACATTTAAACATTATATAATTTAAGTAATAAAAGTCGAATAGGGATAGCAATCTGTCAAACTTGGGGAGTTAGAAAGAATAAACCAAATGAAGAAAGAAGGAAAAAGAAAGAAGTACTCCCCGGCTCAAATCTATAAAAAGAAAGGAAAAATAATAAGACAAACATGGAATTTGAACCTCTGGTTACATTTGTAGAGGTGAACCCAATAATTATTGCACCATAGGACACTTTGAGCCTGGGTGTGCACATATATTTTAAACTGATCTTGTAAAACTATAACATTACTATACGTGGTCTAGGGAGAGGAGCTTGTATTCACGTGAAACCATACTCCTGTCCTCCACGGCTCCACCTAGTATGCCCCTGCTTATATTAGCAAAAATTTATGTAAATGAAGGTCTTACTCATGGAGTTGATGAATCAGAATACATAGAGTTAACTTGGCTAGTACTTACTAGGGATTTTACTTGAGATAATAGATCGTCTATTCTTTGGGCAAACAAAAATTTTGTTCTATTGTGGTGAACATGTATTAATAACGGAACCATGTACCTCATCCATATGCAATATCCTATGCTTGAACCATGCTTGAGTAAATGAATTCACGCTTTTGAAGTTGAAACAACAAAAGTTACCTCCCATTAGCTCATAGTGATTTACAGAAAACCCTAAGTCTCACTTCTCTTTTCTCATTGCAATCATTTCTGTTTGAGATTTTTTTTCCTCCTAGAGCCTTGTAAGTAAATATTCTCCTCTTTTTTTATTCTTAGGGGCCTGGGCCAAATGCTCGAGTTGTGTATATTGATGGTGCGTTCGATCTTTTTCATGCTGGCCATGTGGAGGTAAATCTCTAATTTGGAATTAGTCAGGCTTTATTATGTATATATAGTGCAATCATATGTGTGACTTTCACCTATATTTAATATGTCTGTGATATTGTTAATCTGGATGGTTTATGGACTTCCTGTGAAGTTTGCGTCCTTGCTTCCTTCTACTTGCATGTAATGCTAAGGTTCATGGATTACGATGCAGTCTAAGTCATTATCCTTAATGATGTTGAGAATCAAGTAGCATTTTATATTAACTGCAATAAATACTTTTGAACCTCAAAGCTCATTATAATTGTAGATGATGTTTAATGATAGACTTAATATCCAAACTATTGAATCTTTTATTTTTGCCTTTTATACATGATATACTTAAATCTCCAATTCTAGTCTTTAACCTGCCTATAGTGTCTTTCATTTTTTTATTGTGCTCTGCAGTTCATTAAAATAGTGTCTTCTGATATTCAGCATCAGTATACAGTTTTACGAGTAACAGACAATTTTTCTCCCATCTCAGATTCTTCGAAGTGCCAGACAGCTTGGAGATTTTCTCTTAGTTGGAGTTTACACTGACGAGACTATCAGGTACATTTATGTTAGTATTACTTGCCTATTCTTGGTTACCTATTGCTTACCGATAACATCCTTTAAGTGACAACCTTGATTTTATTTGTCAATGGACAAACTGCACTGTTGATTAAAATGCTCTGAGGTCACATCTTTAAATGAATCCTTATTTATCTCAAAAATTCTTATTTTCATGTCAAGATATGCTGAATGTGTGATTATCTCTGTATTTTCACTTGCATGTTGAGATACCATGGTTTAGTTATGACTTTCTAAAAGAATTTCACAGTACTCCTTCAGAACCTGTGGTTATCTCATTTAACACACTTTCTATGAGTACGAAGATAGAGAATTAACTAATTTTATTTCTTGCAGCGAACTTCGTGGACATCAGTATCCACTGATGAATCTGCATGAGCGCAGTCTTAGTGTACTGGCCTGCCGCTATGTTGATGAGGTCATTATTGGTGCCCCTTGGGAAGTGACCCACGATATGGTAAAGCTTGCTTCAACTTTTTAGATGTTTTCTTTCTCTCTTATTTCTAGTTTCTTTAGATTTGTGTACTTAATTGTATTTATTGTATATTCAAAAGATAAGCAAAACAGCTGCTTTTCTTTTCCCTTTTTTCTCTTTTTTTTTTAAAGAAATTTCTTCTGCATTTGTTGATTTCGCATTGATGAAAAAAAAGTATCACTCACCTGTGTGTCCTTTACCCTTTGCCCTGCCATACAAGTATATAGTTCTCCCTGGATAGGGGTTCTTTCTGAAAGCAAAGCATACAAATAGTCGCAAATTGACAGAAATAGAAAAGGCTAAGGTTTCATTAGGGGATAGTTTAAAGATTATGTGAACAATTGATACTTTGGCTAGTTGTTAAAATCCCAACAGTGTAGATTCTCATATAGCTGAGGATGATCAATGGCCCATTAAATTGGTGGACCCAATGACTTGAGACTTCATACTCTCCCTTTAACTGTATACTAGCAAATTCTTCACTATCTTGTGGAATCATATTTATCTTATAGTACTGAGTAATGATCCGCGCAAGATTCACAGTTCATCACCATGAAAATTGTGCTGCTATAACTGAGAGCCTAATGCGCTACAGTTTGTGGATCATTAATAGTGCTTGAAACATTCACCAAAACACTTAAAAATGCAACATATATGTGGCATTTTACAGTTCTTTCACAAGAGCGTTTTGTTATAACAAGCTATTCCTTTTTCTTAGAAATCAATTGTTTATTTTTCTCTCATCCTACTCTTAGACATTCAAAGGAGAAAGTATGTATGTACTCTGCATTTCTTGTTGGTGACTAATTTACCCTTTTTTTTTCTATTTGACATGGACTAGGTAACAACTTTCAATATTTCTGTGGTTGTACATGGGACAGTTTCTGAAAGGAACTCTTCTACAGGAGTAAGTATTTGCAAAATGACATTTTCTGTTTAACCCCAAAAAATAATATTAGAAGCATGTTCCTGAGAAAAATCTTGGCTGCTGCAGGAAGAACATGATCCCTATGCAGTTCCTAAAAACATGGGAATCTTCCGAGTAATTGAGAGCCCTAAAGACATTACAACCACTTCAGTTGCTCAAAGAATCATTGCCAACCACGAGATATATGTGGTTAGTGACACTTTCACATTTGTTGCTTAGTCCGTAGATTATACAGTGTTTAGCTGTTTGTGGAATTTACTCACATGCCAGTTGGAGAGAGGAAAAGACAGAAAGAGACGGACTTGTAAAGGAGCAGTATTTGGATTGACTATCATGCCCAACTGTATCCAATTTCTATATATGATATAGACACTTAGGTGGATCAAAATTTAGCATTGTGTTCTCTACTTCCGGTGTGACCTAGTTCATAAAGTGTCGATTGACTAGGAAAGTCAAAAGCATTGGTGGTCAGGAAAATCATTAGTGTAATAGTAGCGTCACAAAGTAGGTTATAAATTTCCTATTATGTAACATTCCGTTGAGAAGCACTTAAAATCCTCCATATGCCACACTTGACTAACCACCATAGAGAATCCTAACTACAGGAGTTCTAGTTGTGCAATATATTACCTTAAGATTCCATAACTGTAGGAGTCTTTAGTTGTGCAAAAATGGGACAGTTACATATAAATTAAGTCCATTAAACAATGGTTGTGTATTCTCTTGTGTCCATAGCTTATATTTAGGTTTGAAAGCCCATATATGACTCCGTTTACCTCATAGACCGACTTGCATTCCCATGAAATGCTCACATCTCTCTCTCTCTCTCTCTATATATATATATATATATATAATATAGTGAACTGGAAAGCTACAAAGACCATATTATCAATCTCCTCTCATCAGATTAAAATATTTGTTGTAATTTATATTTGAAATATGGTTCATGGACATTGTATCCTCCACTTTCTATTTGCTGCACATTGATATTAGATTTTGCTAAAAGTGTCTTTTCTCCGTTAATACACAGAACCTTTCCACCCCCGCCTGCACGCTGCCAACCTCAACTTACCTTGTTCTGTTCTGAAGAAGCACATTGCATGGCAATATTTTATTACATCCATTGCGCTAGCATCCTCATTTTCTCATCATTTTTTGTGTGAAGATTTCACTGTTGTTTGTTTGCAATTAGTTTTGCTCTATCATGGTAACACGCCTTGTTGAGTTGTGCAGAAAAGGAACACAAGAAAAGAAGCAAGCGAGAAGAAGTACTATGCAGAGAAGCAGTATGTTTCAGGCGATTAAGTTATATTTTACAGTCTCCAGTATGCCTCTTGTGACTTGTAACTTCGCGAAGCTGCTGTATTTGTTTGTATTTGAAATATATACGATTCAAGGAGGTTTGCAAGATATAAGAAGAAAATTCATAGTCAGAAGATGTAGATTTTTATTTATTTATTTATTTCTTGGGTTGTAGCTGATTTCCTAATCTCAAATCCATATTGATTCTTGTAAGTTGAGGAACTGTTGTTCCATTCTTATTCTATACTTGGTCAGTTCCAATTTCAATTATTGAACTGTAATTACAGTTGGGGTATTGTTTCATACCTTCAGTACACAGAAACAAGTAAACTGAATATTGCTTCTTTCATTTTATGAAAGTAACAAGTAGGGTCTTTTGATGAGGGTGAAGTTTTAGGGGCCAATTAAATGTTTAAATTGTATTATTTTCTCATGAATATAAAAAATATAGATGAGGAAACTATCAGGTTTCTCTAATTCATAAATAAATTATCAAAATATCGAACAATAGCAAATCACATATTTCCATATTTCTTTTTTGTAATTACAAACTTTCAAAATAATTTTATGAAGAACTACTTGTCAACAAACGACATTAATAACAAGAACTCGTTGTCTTTTTTCCTCTTTAAACTATTATGAGTTGAACAAATTTCGTTCCCAAAGTGACTATTTTCCATTCCACAATCTCTATCAGTGTAAGCAAAATAGGCATAACAACTAAAGAAAAATCATATCCATGACATGGAGATTGATTTGCATTTTCATCTCGAGCGGAGACATTAGAAAACCATAAGCAGCTTTTTGCTCGACATATTAGAGGCCATGCTAGCTGAATTTAACATAACGGTCTCCTGACCTTTTCAATTCACATTCTAGTACTTTTATCTACTATTTACTTCACCCTCTTTTACCTAACCAATGAATGCTTCCTTGCAAGAGGAGACCCATGGAGAGTTCTAATAATATCTAATCGTAATTATAACATCCTAATCCTTGTGCCAATTACCGGTACCAGGGAATAGGTGTTGATGTGTTCTGAGGCAGTTGAGTCGTCGCCATACAATGCTGTTGTTGCCAATGATGCAAACCATCATTTACACCAACTGCACCAGCCTCGACTGCAGTTCTTGGTTCAACATCCACACTGTTATCTTCAATATCCATAGCTACTCCCTCCATATCTTCAGCATCCATCATATCTGAAACATCAGGTTGACTAAGGACTTCAGCTTCTGCTGAAGAAGGAAATTGAGATGGAACCCAGGGAACTACTGCTAGACATTCTTTTGCAGAACTAGAGTAGTCTTCTTGCGTCACTTCATTGTCAACTAGTCTAAATGCATTTGCTGTGTTATCCCAGAAGACTTGACCTGCACAACATACAAAAACTGATTACTGAGCTTTAAAGTATATTTTTCACTACACCACCGTCTAATCAAACCAAGGAATATACAACAGCAACCAGCTTCTATGGCTCTCCCCATGGATCAAATTAGACTGTCAAAAAGTTCTCAATCAAATTCTAATTTTAACCATTATCAGGATCACATCCATTTTCTCTAAAAAGATAAAACTATGACCTCTTTATTTTTGATCTGTAGAAGCCAATATTTTTTTCTTTCTAATATAGTAACAGTGCATCTCATGAAGCTTGTTTCCATTAACACCTTCCTCAAAAAATACTCAATACATACAGGATTCTGAATGTTCCTTAGCTCAGCTCCATGATCAGATCACTAAGAAAACAAGGTCCACAAAGAGAACAGGGATTTCTAACTTTTTTCACCAATAAATTCGTCAAAAAGAAAGACTGAGCTACTTGAGCTACACTTGCATTGACAAAGGTTATTCTAGAAAGTACCTAAAGTTTGCCTTAGCATTCAAGCTTGGCTTACATATTAACTGCAACTCCAATCAGCTCATCTTGAACTGATGTATTGCCAATTTACCCTTGGGAAGATTTACACATCAGCAGAACTGATAGATTCAAGGCCAATTCCTTCTCATGACCTCTCCCAAATTTAGACAGAGCTTCACTATTACTTTTCGAGCTGTGGAACTTAACAAGAAACACACCAACACCACCAATTCGATACTATGTTGATCTCAAGGTGATCTAAACCATATTAAAATAACCTAATAAGCCTAATAAATAATCTATACATTCAATGTTTTCAATAAAACTACCAAATAATCTCATATAAACTAAATAAATTAACAACAAAAAGTATAGGGACCAGAGACTTACTTTTGAAACCACTAAGGAACTGGGGATCCACTTTAATGGAGAAATTAGAAGGGGAATGCACAGGCTGTGTGTTCATGGGATTGAATAGAACAATTGCCCTCTCTTCATTCTCGGGCACACTTGGCAGTTCCTCAATTACTAGACCCCTATTTACTGCATTGCTTCCGAAGTTTGGATAAGTATCTGCTTGCTCAAAAGCTATAGGAATCTCTGGTTCTTCAACCTCTTCTATTATGGGAGGCAACTCCCCATCCTAAACATAGAGTAAATAAAAAAAAAAAAAAACATCACTAACATACACAGGCAATTTCTTCAAAAACAAACTGAGAGGGATGATAGCAATTTTAGAACATTCTTTGATTTATCATCAGTTCTGCCAAATTAAGTCGTAACAAATCAACTACACCTCAATCCCAAACTAGTGGGAGTCAACTATAGGAATCCTCTATATTCATCCTGCTCTTAAGTTGAAACAACTATAATTTATTTTTTCGCCAGTAACTCCGTAACTTTTGTATCCTGAGGCTGATGTAGAGGGTTATTTACGTGTAGCTTTGACATACCATGTGAGTGTTTAAAAATTCTCTAAATAAGAACAGAATTGATTTCGAACCCAGTAAAGAACATGAGTTGTGGTAGAAACTAAAAGCAATATAGTAGTTAAAAAGGCAGCCCGGTGCTCTAAGCTCCGGAGTCCGAAGAAAGACTTGACTACAACTTTTTCCACCACATGTAGGTAGGCAACTGCAACTGGTAATTTCACCAGTTACACCAAGGTCCATATAGTTCAATTCCAAAAATCCACCTCAATCAACACTAAATGCATCCTACTCTAGTTTAAGGTCATACAATTCCAATACTCAAAAAATCAAGCTCAACCTCCATTAGTTAAACAAAAAATTACAAACTCATCGTACTAATCACTGCCTTCAAAAGAATTTCATATACTTGCAGTTAAAAACAGAAGAATTTCTCAAAGGGCGAAGAGGTTTACCAGTCGACGAATTTTTCTGGCGGGAGAAGAAAGTGAAAATTCAGAGAATTCATCATAAACATCTTCCAAATCCTTCCTCTTCATCTTCAATGTATAGTATGGCTCCATATTCCTCTCTTTTAACAACAGCTTCCAAAAAAAACCCTAAAAAGCTATCAGAGATCACTTTGCACAAATTTATGCTACCTACCTCCTTCTCAAACGATCGATCAAAGCAGCAACCAGAGTGTTGTTAGGTAGAGAATTGGAGAGCTGGGTTAATGGAAGTGAAAGAGATAGAGGTTGGTAATTTCAGTTATAGGAAGAATAATGGAAGCTTGTAGATTCTTCTCACAAGTCTAGATTTTTCCGGAACTTTGGTGCACATAGAGAGAGAAACAAACTGTGGGCCTCACTTTACTCGGGTCGGGGTCCAAGTTATTTGAGCGGAGGTATAAGAATAATATTGAAAACGAAATAGAAAAAATGTTGATATGAAGTCATTGACATATTGCGATAGATAAAATACGATGAAAAAAATGTAAAAATAATTTTGATGGGTGATTATATTTTTAATTATATTATATTAATATATGTATTAAAAACTTTTATGTTGCTAATATTATAAGCTGATATGTATTAATTAGTGTATATAACTAATGATTGAATTAAGTTGCTACTAATATTTAGGTTGAGAAGTTATATCAAATAAAATATCAGTCATACCTAAAACTTGTTAAATTACTATTGAGGCGATTAAAACTTGAACATATTTTTTGTACTTATAAACCACAATTATCAATTAAAAATATAAATAAAGACAATTAACAATGAACAATAATTACTATCAATGTGAGAAGTAAGAAATATTAGTGACAAGATAAATGAAAATCTTTAGCCATTAACTCCAAAAAAAATTCGCATTCTCTTCAAAATATATTAAATCTTACAAATTCAAGTAATTAGTTATTCTGAAATATGATAAACCTATATTGATATATTCCTATCTTAGTTGCAAATTAATTATTTATTTTACTAAAATTAATATCTTACTTCATGTATTCTTGGTTTCATCTTATGATTCTTTTACTGAGTTCACAATAAGAATATAGAGTTATTTTAATAGTAGTTAAGCATTAAAATAGGAGGTTTAAGAATACAAAAACAACTAATATGATAAGCAAACTTTGTCGAATCAATCATCTGATATACAATCATGTTTTTATCCATAATCCCAAAACAATGATGTTTAGCTACTCTTAAATAATAGAAAAAATAAAATTCTAATGATGTAGGCTTCTCACCAGCTTGTGGCTAGCAAAAAGTGATCCATCCCATCCCCCCCTCCCAAAAAAAAAAAAAAAACCACTATTTTTAGTTGAACTTGGTCTTAACTTGCAAAAAGATCTTTGTTGAAATACTAGTTTGTGTAGGTTGCGACTTTCAATGAGTGACTTAACCTCTATAGACACCCTTCATTGAGGCCCCTTTGGCTCCACAGCGCGCCCTCCATCGCATTGTGAAGCTAAATTTTCATCCCTCGGAAGTTCAAGTAGAGTCCTGGTGCGAGGCTCATCGAGGATTGCCTTTCTTAACCGAGGACCATTTCCTCTCAATGTCAAATCATGCCTCTTTTGTTCATAATGGTTGATTTTTGTTTATATTAATTTTGGTCAATTTTTGCTGCATTTTGACCTAAAAATGTCTAATCATATATATTAGTTTACTCACATTAATTATGCTCAAAACACATGAATACATGTGAAATTATTTTCAAAACTTAAGCTAAACATAAGTAAAATATGCGGCTAGATAAATAAATACGTCCAAGAAATTTATAACCTATGATAAATTGTTCCAAACTTTTTTGATTATTCAAAGAAACATTCAACTTGAACTAAATCAGACAAAGCATTAAACACCTTCTTTTCCAATTAAAGTAATCAATAACACATCTTATATCTAAAGAGCATACTTGATAGGAGATAGACACATGCAATAGAGAAGAGATTTTGATTATAAATAATTGCTAATAAGAATTTAGTTCTTTTTACGAATTTGATATCGATAAATCTGTGGATTAGAAATTTATTTCGATCACTCCATATTTTTTCTTTTTCCCTTTTTAGAATACCCCTGAGAAGAGTTAGTGCTTGTTTGGATTAGCTTATTTTTCGGTGCTTTTGATTTTTAAGCACTTTTTTAGCTTTGGAGGTGTTTGGAAAGGTTAAAAAGTGTTTTTAAGTACTCACTTTTAGGATAAAAAGTTTTAACATAAGTCAAAAGTTGGGTTTCTTCTACTTATGACTTTTAATTTTTAACTTATAAGTTAGTTTTTATAAACTCATCCAAACAGGCCCTTAGAATGATAGTTCTCGCCCCTTGGGTTATACCAAATAATTGACCACTTTAGAAAATTTGAAGGGAAGTGAGGTGGCCGATGTAGGAACATGGTTAAGTCTATCGGTTTGTTAGGATGTCTCGGTTGCATACAACATTGCACTTCCACTTAACATTTATTGTAATGATAAATAACTTATATCTTCATGACCTTATTTTTAATTTACAAAATAAAAACTCATGTCAATTTATCATCGAAGGGGTAGATAAGCTGTTGTTGTCTCGATTGTGCTATCGAAAGCCATGAGAAAGTAGCCAGAATAGGAGAACACCCCCTTTAGGGTTGACTTACTGTTTAGATGCTTTCAGTAGTTATCCGTTACGTATTTGACTATTCAGCATTAATTGTGGGCACGATAACTAGTACGCTAGAGGTGTATCTTTTCCACTCTAACAAACGGAGTTAAAGCGTTGATACAGAAATCTTTACATTAGAACTTCAGAAAGAAAGAAAAATGTCTTGAATGATCCACATTTTAGGATCAGACTTCAGTCCCTTTTTATTTTGGAGTATTTACTACACCCAAAATTTGAGCTTCATATTATTCTTCTCAAGTGACATGTCATATTCAGGAATCTCAATTGAATTGTTTGGGATGGCAATTTCTCCTTCCGAATTTGTAAAATCAAAATTTTGATCAAATCACACATTGCAATATTTTCCCAATTATTGAGATTAGATATATCATATAAGGTATAACTTTGAAAAGAGGAAGAACCCGGGCTAGTATATACGATTAAAAAAAAAATCCCCCTACACTTCATCGTTGATTAACACGAAAAATATTATGATGTAATTGAAGGCAAAGAAGAAAGATTCCATGAGAGACTAAGATAGATTGTGCACTTCATGTATAATATGCAAGAACCTTTCTAAATTAATACTCAACAAATTAATAAATTCTTTAAGATAATATTTTTCGATTTTGGGCCAATGAAAAAAATTATTGATTTTGATAAGATAATATATTTTTGAAGACCTCTATATAAGTATATGGTCATATTAATATCATAAATTAATAATTATTTAAAATTACAAAAATATCTAAGATAATTTAGTGAAATATGATTCTGATATTTTTTTGTTAAAATTTAAATATAGTTGAAGCTCATCTCTAACATTTCTTATTGAAGTTCTGGTGTTATCTTCTCAAATTACACCAAAAATTTGTGAAGAATTCTAAATGCGATAAATGTTTTCTTATGCGTAACGGATTTCAAATGTCTTGTATTGTCTTCAATTTCATCATCAACATTGTTTTCTCCGATCACAATCTCTTCTAACCTTCATTGAATTTCAAAAACGCTCTTTAAGTTGATAAATATTAATTTATCGATTAAATAATTCATATACAAAATAATAATACTTCATGATCCTGATAATATTAGTTTAGATAGGTCCCACAGTAATACACACATTCTAATGTGTATATGTGCCGTTATACACTATATATATATATAGTGCTTATTCACCTTATATACAATATTTACATGTATTGAATAATATGTATCGATAGTATATTATTATTCTATAACATGTTTACACTAGTCACAAACATTGTATTTTATTTTTAGAAGAAGAAGAGGAGGAGGAAGATAAGAGGGAGAGGGGGAAGGAGATGAAGAAGAAGAAAATGAGGAAGAAGAAATATGGGTATACATATTAAAATGTGGATATACACAATTTATACATGTTGTACACCTTATATACATACATTATGTGTAGACACGATCAATATGAAAGTGTGTATATATTTCACCTTTACCACACTCTCTTCTCACAGAGAATTCTTCTCATTATCCAAGCTAACATTATAATGTGGATTTACATAATTTGTACATATTATACATTGTTTATACAATCTATATACACTGAATAATGTGTATACACGATGTGTTAAATTACACTTTTGCTACACACTCCTCCACTCACAGAGAATCTCTTAGTGAATTTCACTATTTGTAAATTATTATAAATATTCGAATTTTTATTGTATATCTTTTTGTGGGCTTTGTTCAATTTTTGTATAATGTAAAATATCAAATAAATAAATAAAAAGAAGAGAAGAATCATGTCTAAAGCTCACACCATAAGTGATTAAAAATACATAATCTAATTTTATTTTTTTCTTTAATATTTAATCATGTAACTAATACTTATTAGACTTATTTTAGCATGATTTTGTACTTTTAAATTATGATCATTTTCATTATGACTTTGCAACATTTATTTTATATGATGATTTCATTATTATTTTTTATTGAATATTTTAGTGATCACTCATCTCATATTTTGTGTTATTTTCTTAAGAAACACCTTAGATAGTTGTATTTTGATTGGACTAAAGAAACATTTGAAGCACAAGATAATTATATGTTTCTATCCATACTTTACCGGAAAAATCTAAAAACCTGAAAAAACCCAAGGTTTATTAGTTAGGTTTGATTTTAAAATTTAAAAATTCGACACAATGATTTGGTTTAGTATTTGAAAAATCCAAACCAACCGAGGTTGAAAACCCCAAAAAAATCCGAGTTTTATTAGTTTGGTTTGGTTTATAAATTTAAAATTTTTACACAAATAATTTGGTTTGTTATTTGAAAAACCCAAACCAACCCGGTCACGTACACCCCTAACCACATGTCAAATTAGGAGTACTAATAACTTGTTTATAGACACTTCTTAATAATTACCCATCTTAACAATATATACTTTTTATTTTGTAATATTTTAAGTCAATCACTACAACCTTTGATTTTAGTTTTCAATTATAATAAAATCCATCCATTTAAAATCCGTTGCTTCTTTCCTAATCTCATCGGCCATAACATGGTCTATCTCTTTGTATCGCTCATGCACCTTTTGTTCCTTACAAATTTTCTTGATGTAAAATATGTGTAACAATGTAGATGAGTTGTTAGTGCAACAGTTACACAATTTTTTTGTATTGAAATAATTTTTATTATTATGTTGGTTTTGGTGGTGGTGTGGTTGAGGAATATGCGTGAAAAATAAGGAAAATTTATTTTTGTGGTGTAAAGGGTGTTGTCATCGTTTTACGTATATACTAGGTATATCATATGTATATCATTTGTATATCATGTGTTTATATTGCATATATCTTATGTATTTCTTGTGAAACAACATTATATTCTATATTATTTACATACATATGGTGATTCAAACACTCACTAATAAAATAAAAATTAAGATAGTCAACAACGAATCGAGCTAAAAAAAATATATCTCATTTTAGTTGAGGACTCATTAAGTGAAAATGAAGGACAAGAAGTCTGGCAAATTGTACTATTCTATTAAAGACTTTTTAAGGCTAAAGAGAATAGGCAAAAGCTAGAACACGTAATTTGTGTGTGCTACTATGTCATTAGAAAAAAGAAAAAAAAAATTAAAATAAGTTATAAATATTTGTATAATTATTGTGTAATTATTTTTGGAAAAATCACACCATATATATTTAAGGGGAAATATATGGGTTTTAAATATACTTTTAAATATTATTACTTATAACAGTTTAATTACGGGTTATAACAGATCAATTTTTATTTATAAATCAATTTAATTTTACTTAAAAAAATAATTAGTCTTTATATAATTTTATTTTTATTATTAAATGATATAATAAAGAGTTTATCATAATTATCTCTTACACATTTTTAGGAATTTTACCTTGATTCTTATTCTTTTTTTACTGTCACACATCAAACTCCCACCCCTCCATCTGAAAATCAACATATTTGCCTGTTACATCAAAAAATCATTGTGTCGGTATTACAAAATACAAAAGTAAAAATACATATGTTGTATTTGTATACAAAATTTATACAATTCTTATTCACACATTTCATACATATATATACTCAAAAGTCATCAATTATTCATACCAGTATCATGCCAATAAAATACCAAAATAATTCAAACTTACAAATATTAATTGTAATTTATTAAATGAACAGTATACCAAATTTATCACATTATTATTATCAAATTACATTCCATTATAATGCCAAAAAAAAAAATCATTCAAACCAGAATAGCGTATACACATTTCATACATTTTTTGTGCACACTTTTCACACATATTTCATGCTAACATTAGAACTATTTCATCCTATAAGTCGTAATTTTTTCACAGCTGAATCATACCAATATAACACAGAAATAATATTAATTATAAAAGTTACTTGTCATTTATTATGTGAACAGTATGCGAAATTCATTCCAATATAATTCCAAAATCGTACAAAAATGGTATACCCAGTATACCATTTACAAAGAAATATCATGTACTATTTTTTTACCAGAAACCTTAAATTTTTTTAAAAAAAACATACCAAAATCTATATCAATTTCAAACAAATTTTATGTAATTTCAAAAAAAAAATCATACCAAAAACGTTATAATTTAATTATATTATACACAAACAAAACCTTAAAATTTTCATTCCAGTATCAATATTTCTTAATTTTTTTTTACGTTTGATTAGTATAACAATACAAATAAAAAATCGCAAAAAGTACACTAACTTGAAGGATCCCATCTACCACCATACTTTATTAATATTGATAAGAAGCCTTTCATTTCTTGTAAATGCAGATTATTCAATAAAAACGAAATGGAACTAGTAGAGAGTGACGAATAATTACAAAAAAAATTGAGAAGAGAGAGAAACGTTTGAACAAAAGAAAAAAAATCTGTTTTTGAACGAAATTTAACTGCATTGAGTTAAAAAAGAAAAATAAATATTCCTTTTTATTTTGAATCTCCTAGTTTTATGGCACATATTAATTATCATTAATGAATTCAAATTAATTACTAATAATATATCCGTATTTTACTTTATCTATTTTTCACACAAAATAATTTTTAATGTTATTTTAAATTATTTTTTTATTTTAATAAAATATTAGAACCTGCAATTTTTTATTGTTATAACTTGAAAGAAAAAGAATAATGTCATAACTTATATTTATTAGTCATATATATGTCAATTATAAATTCACATTATTTTTATTATTATTTCATAAATTAATGAATCCAAATTTTATATTTTCAAATCTACAAATTTTGATTAAATATTACTCGCAACTTCTTTTTATGTATTTGTTGCTATCATATTTAATATTGTGTTATCGCCTATATGAAGTTGTTTGATTTAAAATAAGATTATAATGTTCTGATTATATCATGCATGATAGATAAATTTATATTTTATTCAAAGAAGAATGCGTTCAAAAAGAAAGAAAATATATATTTACCAGGAAAAGAATATTTTGTAACTCAAAAGTAATAATCGAAGTATTTTGGGGTCAAAATATTAACATGAATGGACATTTTTTAATCAAACTATTAACATATAGCATTTTATTCAATTTCACAAAAGTTAAGAACATTTTTTGCCCTTTTCCATAAATTTTATCGTCATTTTAGCTTATAAGCAAAATTATATAGTAGACAAATTTAATTTCAAACTTTATATTGGGATAACTCCTAAACACTCTATAAATACTAGCTCTTAGTTGTATAAATTATTGTTCTAATTTTCAGGTTATAATCATATCAAATTTGATATTGAGAGTTTAAATGTATTAGAAATACTAAATTGTGAATTTCATTATCATTATAAATTAATTTTAAATTATTATGAAAATCAGTAAACTTTAAATTATGAATTTTTCTCTATTAACAACATTTTTTTTCTTCTTTTAAATTAATTATATAGTATATAGTTGAGGAGCACTACTTCCCTACTAGCATAATTACATGTAAGATTCCTCTCCAACGAGCATGACTCATCATGCTTTGTGGAGTTACAGCTATTTTAAACAAAGAAAATAGATTAAAGCAAAATGATGATATCATTAATTAATTAAATTAAATGGAACAAAACTTATGCTTAATATTATCAAAGTAAAATGGAACCTCAAACATAAAATTGACTATCACTTCATATATCTCTTCTTTATAAAGAAGCTTGCTTACTTTGCTGAGTATTTTTTTTCATCAGATGTTTGGTATGAGGCTCCAATTAATTTGAGTTCATGTCGCATGAGGTTTATTTAAGAAGGAAGTGTTTTCTAATAAGATTTTTTTTTCCAATTATTATGGTCGATATTAAAAGATAAAAAAGTTTCACATTAGTGGTTAATAAGATGAGTGATTTTCTTAGGCTTGAACAATCTTCCTCTTTCTTTTGGTGTTGCATTAGACACAAATGTCATATATTTAGATGGTATCAAAGCATAATCCATCTCACTGATTTTATGCTCCCAAATTGAATTTTCCCACGCCTTAGATGTGCAGCTTAGGCTCCAAGCGTGAGTTGGGTGTTGAAGAATGAAAAAGTCTCACATCAATAGTTAATGTGACGAGTAATCTTCTTATAAGGTCTGAACAATTCTCCTTACACCTCATTTTAAACTAATTTATGGAGTTGAGTCAGACTCAAGTATCATATTTCTACGACCGAAAGAATCTCATTAACACCACCATTTTACAAATTTGGTTTGTACTGTTCTGATTTGTATCATAAAGTTGTCTTGAACAAAAGAAGGGAAAATAATTAGGCATGAGGTTGTTTTACAAATTGGTACATTCTAAATCCATGGCAGAAATAAAGCAAAAGTAAAGTACAGAAAAGTATTTCCAAGAAATGGATATTTATTACCAGACAAAACCTTATGGAATCTGATAAAATAAAATAGTTGAGCCTATAATAGAAATTTCAACTGAAAAAAAAAAGCAATGCATGTGGTTACTTTTTGGTACAAGAAAACATAAATATCTACTTTTTTTATTTTTACTTTTTACTTGCAAGTGCCGTTTGGCATCACCTGTCAGTTTTGTCTATATATAACTTTTACTCTATTTTGCCAAGTAAAATGCAAAGTACTCTTAAAAGGACAAGGTAGTAATACTGATAAGCAGTTCATTTTAATCATTTTTCGAAAATCAATTTGATTAATTTTCAAAATTAAATTATATTACATTAATTTGATATTTAAAAAAAACAATCAAATATTCAATAACTATACGAAAAAGTACTATAAATTCCATTTTTTTACATATCAATATGATAAAAAAATACATCGTAAAATATTAGTCAAAATTATTATTGTTTTGACTCTACAAAGCAAAAATTATAACAATTAAAAGTAGATGAGATATTAATTATGCTAATGCTATTCTAAATATAACTTTGCATATACTTATCGTCTTAAATAGGGGCAGTTAGATAGAATAGGTGACTTTAAGTAAACATTGATCCTTTTCTTAATTTACTACTATTCTTTTTCTGTCTATTTTTATTTTTCTATCATATTCAAAATAGATATTTCGTGTTTAGTTTAAAAAAGTGAAAGATAATTTTTTTTTATTCTTATGGTCAAGTATTTTACTCTTGTAGTTTTAAATTAACTATTGTCTTTTTCTAAAAAAAATAGTAAAATTACTTGTTTATAAGATATATCAAGTCAAATATAAACAAGTAAATATGGACGGACGGAATAATAACTAATTGGATTGTTCAAAACCAAAATTAAACTTAAAACACATTGAATGAAATGTGAATATTTTTTGGTAATTATGAATTTTTTTTATATATTAGGAGCATTTTTAGGAAAGAAATATTAGCTTTTAGGAAATTCTAGTATAATTCATAATCGTTATAATTTTGTCCCTCGGATGAGCATTTTATGAGCACTTTATATTTTTATCAAGCAAACAAGAGATATCAAGTATGAAGTACTGTAGTACAGATCAAACTCCACCTTTATATTCTTTCTATTAACTTTTTTAAAGGAGCATCATTTAAAATCATAATGAAAGTTTGATAAACTTTTTTATTTGGTACTCCTTTCCCTTTTTAATTCTTTAATGCATAATATAATTAAAGATAAAAGAAAATCTGAGAGCAAAAATGATTAGTTATAATAAATAAGTACTATACTACATAAATAAATAATTCATAAAAGTAATTCTTTTACCCTAGGAAAATTTCATTAACTGATTTAACATAATTATGTAAATACTTTGAGCATCATTTCATTTGTGATTAAAACGACTCAGTAATATGTTATTTTCTTAACAATTGATTATCAACCCGCGAGTGAAATCTCAATCTCACCATAAGAGACTATTTTCGAAAGAAAGCAAATAAGAATACAGAATAGTATGGTAATCGAAAATTAACATAATAAACAAGAACACAAAATAGTACAATAATCGAAACAAAATAAATATCAAAAGCAAAATAACCATTAACAATTTTCAAATTTGCAAAGTCAATTACTAAGAATATTTCATAAATTTTCAAGCTATTTTCCATCATCATCATAGTAATAATACGAACAATAACAATAATCATCATCAGCTTGTCACCCCTCACAGTCTAAGGGGTAAAAGAGGAAAGAAAAATTCACCAACATCTATTTGTAACCCAGCAAACCTTCATAAAACCAAATTTCTGGGTTCACAAATGGTTGAAAAATAACAACAAAAAAAAAATACTTCCTACAAATCTCCACAATGTTAGGCCAAAGGTAAAAAATAAAACCCTAAAATCTAAATCTTCCTCCTCGAATACCGGGTCGGGTCGGGTTAAACCCTAGCCTTCTGAAGCAGAGGAGTAAATCCATGTGAAGCAGCTTCTTTACAAGACTGATCTAAACCCGAATCAGAAATCACCATCAAAATCTCATCTAACCCTAAAACACCGAATCTCTGTTCATCAATTTCAAGCAGACTCAGAATCTCCGAGAACAACTCAACCTCACAGGGCAAAACCAATCCTCCGGTAGGTTGAAACCCGAACTCCTCCTCCGCCTTATCAAGTAACGAAATGAACACAGG
>JAJOOR010029534.1:0-30075 GCA_036250505.1 Solanum acaule
TAACTAAGCCAAACATCGATTATGATGTCTAATATGAGGTAAAGGTAAGGGTTAGTAAATTATACACACGTAGCCGGACCAAGGTGCGGGGTGAAATTATCTAGATGCCGGACCAAGGATTTAGAGATACCTAACTTATCACTTTGCATGTAATACACTAGAAAAGGATTGCTGTTACTAGGATTACTGCGTTATGAGATTATGGGGAACACGTGTACCCTAGTTATTTCTATTATCTTGATAACAACCAAAGTTGAATTTAATTATTGATTACAATATTAAGTCGTACTATTTGTTTCACACAAGCACAAACCCCCCTTTTATTACCTGTTTCTGGAAATAATTTGACTAATTGAAAATAATTGTTGGTTAAAAGTAAAGTCTAAACCATTTTCCTCGTGAGATCGATCCCAACCTACAAGTTGGGTTCTTTACTTGATAACGATCGCTTATGCTTCTGAAAGGAGGTGTAATTTGAGCGTATCAGCCAACACTTGAAAAGTAGCCCTAAACACCGTATTAGTCACTTGTTCATCCAAAGAATCGATCAAAGCTTCTTGTTTCACATTCTTCCTCACATTCCTTCTAACATAAGCTCTTCGAGTAGCCATATCATGTAGAGCACTGTGTATGGATTAGGAGAGAGCCATACAACGTTAAACTCTATCTCAGGACTTTAGAGTAATGAAAGAAGTGGAGTTTCCTAATCATCTTGTAGGCTCTTATTCATAATTAGGGTGTGCTTCACACTCATGAACAAAACTCTACTCGACATGGCTTATGAGACATCTTAGGACCATTCTAAAACTTGTGCTCTTATTACCAAGTTTGTCACAACCCAGTGGAACACCCTAGATGTAACATGGCGTATAAGACCAAAAATTGCCCCATACAAGACAATTAGCATTCATATCATAAGAAATAGAACAAAGTAATTAAAAAAAACATTTCAAGTCCAAGTTTTATAAAGGTAAAGCAGATGTCTAAAGACCTTGTCTCAATAGTCATCTAATTCAATAGAATGAAATTAGGCCTAGCCCATAAATCATGTCAAAACTAAAAATAAGAAAGAACACTGAAATAAAAAAATTTGTCCTCGAAGTATGAGGACTCACCAAAGGTTAGGAATCTCGCAAATCAACCTCTTTCCATGAAATTGAGAACCCTGGCTGTCGGACCCTACATTTCGAGAAATGTAGGCAAGAGTATATGTTAGTAAAAATAATGTACCAAGTATGATAGGCAAGCATATAAACATTTAAATCATACTAAAAAGGGACATTTTCATAAGTATGCAATGATCAAGCTAAAACATGTACCTTGATAGTTAGAAACCATAATTCATAAAACCATGATCAATGCAAGTGAACATCATCTTAAAACATACTTACAATAATTCTTGGAGTAGCCTTGGTTTTTCATAACTTTACTTGTTTCTAGGAAGTAGCCTTAACCGACATATAAGACCGTGTGAGCTAGTAACACGGAATCCGGTGTCTACCCCTCACCAAATAGGGGTGTCCGACTTGCCACAGTAAGGACTATGAACTTCTAGCTATTGTGGTTCCACCAGGAAATGTCTTTCTAGAAAATCCTATGGGGGCACATAGATACGGGACATGGGTAATCACCACTTGTCCCCTCGGTGCTAAGCTTAACTTCCATGGAATAGTTCTTAATCATATTCATCATAGCTCATAAAGGAACATGGGTAATCACCTCTCGTCCTTGAAGGAATATGGTTAATCGCCTCTTGTCCTTACATCGCATGACGTGGGTGATCACCTTTTGTCATTAATTAGAGAGTATGGGTAGTCGCCTCTTGCCTCAACATTAAAATAATTCCTCAATCATTGGTTCATTTTAAATGAGAATAGTCTTTCAACCTTAATAACCCTTATTATGTGAGAATACCTTTCACAATCATGCATAGATGTGTAAATGACAAAATCCTTTGAACAACACAACAACTACAACATCATCATTTATACTTCATTCTCAAAGCATCCTTTAATCATATACATAATTCTCATAAGAACGTGCTAACATTCATAATTCGCCTTTCATGGTTCCAAACCTGTTTTCATACTTCAAAATCTAGAAATCATGGTTTAGATATGGGCTCAGAAAAATTCATCATAACTTTATATATATATATATCAATTCATGCTTTATTTTATACAATCTTCATTCATAATTCAAAACCCAAATTACATTATCATAAATTTGAAAAAACATGGGACTTACATGGGTTCACAACCCAGGGGTACCCCCTAGATGTAACATGGAGTATAGAACCCTGAAGGACTCCATACAAGCCACTTAGCAGTCATAACATAAGAAATAGAACAATTGAAGTGAAACAATTCTCCAAGTCCAAAATATTATATAAAACGAAAAAGTGTAAGTCTAAACTCTTGTCTAATCATAGCCATCTAATACAATAGAATGAAATTTGGCCTATCCCATTAATTATGTCCAAACGATAAAATACATAAAGGAATGTGAAAACAACAAACTCTATCCTCCAAGCATGAGGACTCATCAAAGCTCGGGAATCAATCAAATCACCCACTAGCTACAAAACTGAGCACCATGTATAACGGACCGTACAATTGGGAAAAATGTAGGAAAGAGTATGTGTAAGTACAAAACAATGTACAAAGTATGATAGCCATGCATAAAACATTTAAAACATGCTAAAACGGACATTTCATTTCATGATATGCAATTGACCAAGCTAAAACATCATATGAAAGAGTTATAAAACATAAGTCATCAATAATTGCCAATGCAAGCTAACTTCTTCTTTAAAAACCTTTGAACTCATATGTGATACTCCTTGATTAACCTTAGTTCATTATTACTTGTAGGGAATTAGCCTTAGCCGACATTGAGAGCATGTGAGCTATAACATAATCCCCCGGTGTCTCCCACACCAAAAAGGTTTGTCCTACTTACCAAGATAAAGATCATAAACTTCTAGCTTAAGTGGATCCACTACCTTATCAACCTATGGTGGCACATAGTTAAGGGATAAGGAGATTGCTACTATAAACCCGAACTCTACTACGAGGGAGCTTCAATCTTAACTGATTGCTTTGGAAACCCGGCCTCTTCTACGGGAGAGATTATATCTCACTATAAATATCCAGTCGGTGCTAAGCATAAATTCCCACGGAATAGTCATTTCTTACTTGACTTCATTACTCATTAAAAGGTGCCCTTGGACAACCAATTCAAGCTAGTTTCATTAAGATAGCTCCTTGTCTTTGATTCAATTAGGTGAGAAATCATTTCCACCCAAGAATCCTTTCTATTTGAGAAAACCTTTCACATCATGCTAGATATGTGTTTATGAGAATATCCTTTCACAACACAACATCATCATTGATACTTTACTCTCAAAGAACCCTTAAAACATTTGCATAGATGTCATAAGAAAATGCATAAGTCCACAATTTACCTCTTGAGGTTAAAATCCACTTTCAATCATCAACTTTTAGAAAACATGGGTTATATATGGATTTCATCATAAAATCACGTAAAACTAGTAATACATGCTCAATTTCATAAAACTCTTCCTTGAAGATAAAAACCCCACATCATATGATTCATAACTTGAAAACATGGGGGTTAAATGGGTTCATAGGGGAGATCATCATAAAATCATTGCAATTCATTAGGTCATGCATAGAAGATCATAATTCAATCATTTAAATCAATAATGAAAAGAACCCACGATAATTGAAAAAAACCCTAACTCAATGGGGGAATTCTACCTTTTGAAATAGAGGAATTTAGGAACTCCATGGATGAAAGGAATCCATCCATAAAAATTATCATACTTTGACACAAAATTCTAGTCTTCAATGGAAGAATTGTATCGTTAGCTTGAGACCCTAGGTTGAATCTTCTTCTTCAACAAGTTCTAGAGAGAGAATTATTTGAGAGGAGATTTGTTTTTTTTTTTTGTGAATTCGGAAGAATGAACTGGATGGGGTGAATTTGGGGGTAAAAAGACTTATATAGGGCCCCTAAATATAGGAAAAACGACGTAGTATAGGAACTAACTTATTACGAAAAAACCTAACTGCCCCCGAAAAATAACTTATAGTTACCATCGACGGACCCAGTTGATGGACTGTGGTCTTCCCCACGGCCCATCTTGGTGGACTCTTTAATAGTGTCAGAAACATGGTATTTGGGTCTTCGAACCACGAATCATGACCACAGACTGTTTTCTGATCTACAGTTTGTAGGTTTTATCGTGGTCCTGGACCTCAACCACTTCGGCAGGGTGGCCAACCCGCGGACCCACCTTTGGTACGTGGCTCAACCTATGGGTAGTGGTTGGCCTCCGTGGCTGGCACCTGCAACTTCCCAAAAATCTGGTTTATTTCCATTTTTTGTATATAGGGTGTTACAAGAGAGCTAGGCATAAGTGTGAGAATCTATGTCGCTGGAACCTACATTTGTTAAGAATGTAAGTAAAAGTATGTGTTAGTATGATTAAGTACTAAATATGATAGCTAGCATAACAACATAACATCGTGGTTAGTCAATATAAACCATAAGCATAATCAATGCACATAAGTCAATATCATAATAAGAAAGGAATACTTCTCAAGTAACCTTACTCATCCTTAGTCAAGACATGGGCCATCACTTCTTACTCTCATGACCCAGGGGTACCCCATAGACGTAACACGACATAAAAGAGTCAGAAAAGTCTCATACAAACCTCATAGCATATCATGAACATAAGATAATAGAAAAGTACGAGAAATTTATAAAAATTTACAATCGAAGTCATTTTCATAAAAGCAAGGGGAAGTCTTTCTATACTTTGTCTCAGACCATCTAATACAACTTTAGAATATAACTCTAGGGACACTGCCCATACAATAGTCTCAACATGATAATAAAGGACATAAAAGAACTAGTGGGTTTTGTCCTCGAAGCTATTAGGACTCACCAAGATCTGCATTCCTTGCAACATCTAGAAACTTATCTCCAAGAGTAGAACTCAATCTCCAAACCCTACATTTAATTCGATGTAGGAAAAATATACATTAGTACAAAATGTTCTAAATATGTTAGCTAGCACAATCATAAGAGCATAAGACTAGGGTTAATCAATACAAGACATAATCCAAATTCATATGAAATACTTCATGAAACATCAACTATAAGCATAAGAGACAATATTATCATAATAAGCAACGTCTCAACCTAAGCATTATTTGACTATTGGTCATCTATACCATGATAGAACTATTCTCAAGTAACCTAAAAGCATAAATGTGCAATGCATTAATAGCATCCCATAATACCACCCAAGCTAATTATCCCTTATTGGTCATCTTAATCATAGTCTATATACATGGTCAAGTCTTTAAGCTTTTCTATCATAAGGGCACCATACTCCTAAGTAACCTCAAAACAAACTTGTGCAATGCATGAAAGGCATCCCATACTATCATTCACCCTAAGCATAACCTTGAAGTCATCCTAGTCATATTTACCCTCCTTTGGTCTTATTATTAGCATACTTCATATAGACAAGGGAACTATCACCTTTAGTCAATCATATCTTAGAAGGCAACTATAGCAACAACCCAACCTAAGTCTATACTATAAAAGAGAACACTTCATAAGTAGCTCCAAGTCATACTTTCGAAATGTATGAATAACATCCCATATTACTATCCACACTAAGTACCACTTTAGGCTATCATACATACTCACTAGTTAGGGAGTAGTCTCTCTTTACTATTTTCCATTAGTCATTTAATTTACTTCTTTATTTAGTACAAGTCAAGTCACAACACATGAATGGGTTCTAGTTCCCAAGGAATAATCCTCTAATAGGCTAGACCATGCTATCATCTTACTAACATAACTATATTAAGCTAAACTAACTACCTTGGAAGATACACTATCATGTAAGCCCATGTTATACTAGGAAAGGTAAAAGTATTCCATCCTAGCTACCATGAAATAGTCTTATATCAACTAAGTGATGCTACCCTTACAAGCACACTATGATGCTAATGCAGGCTACCCTTAGGAGAGTATGATTCTCAATCATAAGCTACACTTAGGAGAGTGTAAGTCCTCTATCCTAACCTACCATGAAATGGTCTTGGCAAAACCATTAGTCAAGATATCATGAAGGCATTCTAATAATGCCAGTTCAAGCTACCCTTAGGAGAGTATGAATCCTCAATCCTTGGCTACCATGACTACTCCTAACTCATGCAACCCTTGACATGCATCTTACAATGCTAAGTCAAGCTATCCTTAGGAGAGTACAGATCCTCAATCCTAGGCTATCCTTAGGAAAGTATGATTTCTCAATCCTAACCTATCCTATCTTGGTCTTGTCTTACCAAGTTAAGTTATACATGAAGGGAACATATATCACAACTTCAATCTATTGTAGTTGTTGAATCCAGGAATTGGACTCATATAGGGCTGTATTTGGATAGAGTTAATATCCTTAAATGCATATTTTGTGCCAATAACTAATGTCAAATCCTTGATTTCCTGCTATTTAGATTGAGGAACTAACCATGAACATTAATTTGAAAAAAGGAACAAAGCGAGCTGAAAATAGGAAGAAATGAAGGACTGGTAATCGCCAAGTCTCTTTGGCGAGTTGCCTAATGGCACCTTGACCACCTAAAGTTCCAGTGGGCCAAGCGCTGAAGGAGAAAATCAATTTGGTGATAGAAATGAGCAGTTGGCGTGTCGCCAAGTGGATCTGCGATGCTGTTTTTGACCGCCCAAAGTTACAAAATTTGAGGATGCTAAAGGCCAAAGCGAAAAGGTGATGGAACTGACCAAAGGGTAGATCACCGAGTTGATCGGTGATCCCGACTTACTGCGACGAATGGTCCTTCGCAACATATTTTTTGTGACTGTAAATACATTTTCAAACATTAATCTTAGGACCTTTTATCATAATCTGAGAGTTAATTTTTAGAATTTTAGTTTTGAACTTTGAGTATTGAGACTAAGTTTTCCTTAGCTTTGAAGAATTGATGTTTTCCATTTCTGAGAAATTAGAAGTGGGTCTTTAAGATTCTTCAATTTGGACCTTTGTAAAGACGAAATTAATCTTACCCAGTTGACGTAAACACAATTTGGTAACGATTTTTATCTTTTTATGATGTCTAGCTAAAACCCCAATTCTTGGGGTGTTATTAATTTGATTATGGATTGATTTAGTTTATGGGTATTGCTAATTGTTAGTTTAAATGTTGTTTAGAAGTGATTTCATTCAGTAATTGTGGTTAAAATTGAAGGATTGTAGTTGCAAATACAGCTCTACCCTCGTGTATTTAGCTTGCTCGAGAGAGTGGTTTTAAAACCAAGATTACTAAATTGATGGTCTGTGGGTATTGGGTTTTCATGGTTTCAACTCGAGAGAGTTAATCCTAAATCCTTTTCCACACATTCAGCGCGAGAGAGTGAATGAACTAAAGCATAGGTTGTTCTTATTTGCTTGCGTGTTGGTGTTCGAGAGAAACCAACTTGATTCAAGGTAAATTGTTCGAGAAAAATTTTATAACCACTAAAGTCTAGCTTATTCACTGATTTACAGATATTTACTAACAGTTGCAATTATCCATTTGTCTATATTAGCCTATAATCAAATCACATCCCAAGAACCAGTCTCATTATTGTTATTTCTTGTTATTTCCAGCTGCTGTAGTTGTTAATTTGAAACCAAAACCCCTCTGTTATTTGACATTCGTGTCACCCCTTGATTTGAATTATGTTTATCTTCGATAATATCTATTCCTATGATTGACTTTAACATATTCATAATTTACTCTTGAAACTTAAACAGGTTTCACTCCCTGTGGGATTCGACCCCAACTCATTTAATTGGGTTATTATATTTACTAGCGATCGTTGACACTTTGAATTGGATAAAATGTCCTTGATACGTTAATCAAAATGGCGCTGCCGCTGCCATGGAGTGGTGTTGGTTATGATTCTTTAGTTAAGTTGAATTTTGTTCTTGTTAGTTATAGTTGAATCTACTTACCTTTAGTTTTAGTTTTCATGTTGCTTGTTTAGAGAAGAATAAAGGAGCATGTCTTGTAGTAACGGTCACCAATGGACCACTCTCGTTTGAGAATGAAGATTCTTAGGGATAACATCCTAAGTTTCAGGCAAATGGAGGCTGAGTCAATCTATGAGTTGTGGTAGAGATTTAAGTCACTATTGTTGCTATGCCCAACTCATGGAATCTAAGATAACATGCTACTGGACTGCTTCTATATAGGTCTTGGTCTGAAAAACAGAGGAGTAGATGACCAAATTTCTATGAGGGGTCTCACACGACTACCCTATGCAATAGCAGCCCAGCTCATTGATCACATAGCCAAGACCAACAAAGAGACTAAGAAGGACCAGATTTTGGCCACATGGTTGACTCAGCTAGATCTCGTGGCCAAGCAGATCATAGAATTGGAGGTACCATACAAAATGAAAGATCGGTACATTTCCCCTCATGAGCGTAGAAAGTCTAAGGAATACGAGGGTGGAAAAGTAGAAGACATACTCTCACTTATTCTCCACAAAGTCGAAGAACACGACAAAGTGTTGAATGAAATAAAAAAGAATGTCTCATGGCTAAATCAGATGACTGCTTCCCATTCCATATTAGTTCAGCTCCTGGAGACCAAAATGGGTCATATGTTGTCTCGTCTGTACCCCACAAATCAATATTAAGTGAGGAAGTCATGCCACAACGTTAACTAAGGCACTTCTTGGGAGGCAACCCAGGTGTTTATCGCTTTATTTTTGTTTTAGAAATAATCATGTGTTGATTTTTCAGGTTGAAGTGTAGAATGTGTTTGAAAAGAGCAGATTGGTGAACAAAAGTCCAGTCAGCGACTAGCCGAAGAGTTCAGCGAACCCGACTCTAACCGTCATTGGAGTCAAGACATTTTGATATTGGAGTCTGTAAAACTCGGCGAGCCCATGAGCAATTTGGCTACTCGCCGACACCATGAGCAAAACTTATGCCGCCAAAAGTTCAAATGTTCAAAATCTTTCACATTCCCTCACTTTTCAACTTTCCAAACTCACACCCGCACTACATTTTCTGTTATTTTTTGTTTTTACCGCATTTTAGTCGTCAAATTTGTGTTCGGAGTTGGATTCTTTGCCGCCTAGCTTTTCAACTTGATTATTCGGCTTCTAACATTAGTTTTCCGAACCCCAAATCATTATTTAGCAATTTTTACTCATTTACAAGTGATATTATCCTAGTGAAGTGTGTTGGGCCTCTCTAAATTCATAGTTTTATGCTTCTGTTCTTGAATGCCTTCTTTAATTAGAATATCATGCCTATAATTCCTTTAATGTTAAATTCCTGAATTTCGCATACCTCAAAATTGTTCAAAATTGTTGGGTGTTGCTTTGTTGATTGTTGGGTCTAGTTGGGTGAAGTCTATATAACCCGCATTTGTGCCAAATGATGTAATTTGCCCAATGATGGAGGGTTGACGTCATTCTGAAGTGCAAAAGTCATCAAATGGCCAAATTTGGCCTAACCGGGAGAAGTCTAAGTATCCCGAGGGCTTCAATTTAATGGGACTAAGTTTAATTAGAGGAGTGCATGTTTTGATTATGTTTTCGGGAGCTGCGGGGTTGAATTTGGAAAATGGGGTTGAAGTAAGCACGTTGGGCCGTTTGGTGAGTTGGGTCGAGCTCGCTGAACCACTCGATGGTTTACCAAATACCCCTTATCGCCTTTAATTTAATTCTAAATCTTGAGTACAGGTTGTGTAACTTTCGACAAGTAGCCTGAGTTCACCGAGTGCACTCGGTAACTCACCGAAAGTCTTTCTTGATCGCCCTTTCTGCGCGCCTAACCCCTAAAATTGCACTGTAACTTTCGGCGGGCTAGTCCTTGCTCGCCGAATGCTATCGGCGATTCGTCGAAAGACCCTTCCTCTCGCTGACATGCCAAATGTTTTTAGAAATTTTGAGCCAATACTTTTGACGAGCACGATCTAGCCAGCCAAAGAGATTCAGTGACTCACTGATCAGTTTAGCGAGTCTTTCTGCAATTTTGCTTGAATTATCTCTAACTCATTTTGATGTTTTTGAAGATATGGATAGAACCAATCTTCACATGCCGCCCTATAAGAGAGCACGGGGGATGGTGATATATGAAGGGTGAGCCCACCCTCTTAAGACGGGAAGAGAGGAACCTTCAAAGGGAGGCAAGGGCAAAGGCAAGAGGACCACTACTGAGGCTCCGGAGCACAACTCCGATAGTGAGGGATCCCAAGCCACAATTTCTAAGACGGATGATGACCAACCACTATAGTCTCGGTTGGTTGAGATCTGTGCTATGTCTCACCCTGACTCATCAAGATCTCCAGCAGCCTCCTCTTTAACAAATATTGTGCCAGCTCCGGCACCTTCTGTAGCTCCAGCACCCTCAGTGGTCCCTCCTCCCAGGCTACTCAACAGATTAAAATCTGATGGGTTACAGACTATTCTTCAGGAGAAGCTACATTCTAAAGAGGGACTAGAGGGTAGATACTCCACTGTGAGGGACACCCTCCATTTCCACCAGTTTGAGCAGTTGACTAAGCCCCGAGGCCCCTACATTCCTACATGGGTCCGGGTCTTTTATACTACATACCGGGAGCTAGTTCCCAATGGAAAGAAAAAGGCTAGTGCCTTCAGAATGGTGAAGTCAGGCATGGTTTGCGGGAAGGAAGTGGGGTGCAATAGTTATTACAATATTACTGTACTTGATAGGGCTCTAGGTCTTACACTGGCATATGAGGGCCTGCCTACTACTCAGTCCCTGGATGAATTTAAGGGATGGCTTGCACCATTGATTTCCGATACCACCCCGAGGTGGATCGAGGAAAGGGTCCCCATCGAGAAGAAAGACTTGAACATTGCCGCTCATTTCTGGTTTGGTTTTATTAGAAGCATCATCAAGCCTTCCCAGAATGAGTATATCCTCTGCCACCCTAAGGCAGCTTGCCTTGGGTCGATCATTTCCAGGAGGAGCATCAACATGGGTATTATTATTGAGTAGGAGATGGTCATGAGAGCCAAACAGAGGCAGACCTCCCTTCCATTGCAGGCGTGATGGAGTTCACCGAGATGCGACTAGAGATATTGAGGTTACCCATTCATCTGTCACTGTCATTTGGTGTATTGAGGTTGAGTACACACGGGAGGAGGCCGACAAGGAGAGATAAGCCCCGGTAGATACATCTTCGGAGGTGGGCATTGACTCTAAACCTGAAGAGGCATCTTTGCCTACTCTGGCCTCCGGGCCTTTAGGTACATCCGCTCCCACTTCTTCCTCCCAGGGCCCTGGTACTTCCACCATTTCCCAGCCCGCCAAGATTACTCAGGCTATGATCCTGAAGATAGGGCACCTTGCCCATTCAGCTAACGTGAGGGCGACCCAATTAGAGGTTGCAATATTATGGATGATTGAGTGTGCCATTCTAGCTGCACTTACCCCCCTCCACACTTCCATTGACACTCTCAGTACGAGAGTTGAGGCTTGTGAGAGCAGACAGGGGGATACTTTTGAGGTTACATCTTTGGAAGCCAAAGTTGTGGATCAGAGGAAGAACGTGGACTACTTGAAGTATACTGACTTCACTTTCCTATTGGAAGAAATTGATGATGTTGAAGCCCCGATGACTTCTGATATTCCTCCGGCCACCACCAGAGATTTACATAGTTATGGCGCAGCAGCTGATGAGTTAGAGGCAGAGACCGATGAGGTGCAGATTGAGGTGAGGGAGTAGAGAATATAGGGAGACCTGCCAGATCTAGAGGAGATGATTGTATAGTTGGTGATCCAGACGTCGCTGACAGAGACATCTATAGTAGCTCATAGCGGATCTGGTACTGTTGATGTGACCCCGGGAACTGAGGCCTAAGATTTGAGTGATGCACCGGGTATTAATGCCCCGACAGATGGAGCAACTGTTTAGACATGATTTCTCTTTACCTCCCTCTCTGTCTTATTTTATTGACTTTCTAGATATTTTCTTGCATTTGAGGACAAATTGCTTTTGATTGTGGTGGCTGAGGTACTTCCATGCCTACCTCTTGTTTTGATGACATTTTTTGTAAATATTGGATTTTTGAGCTATATATTGTGTTTTGATACTGCTTTTGTGGATATTTGAGCTTCTGGCTCCTTATGTTAACTGTAAATGATTTTCGGACCCTTTCGAAAAATTTTGTGCTACATCTTGATTGTGTTTGAATGTGGTTGTTCTCTTGCAAATTTGAGTATCGGTCTTGATCAATACCGATGACTTGATTAGTGCTCATAATCGAACAAAAATGAATCTACAGCTACGATGAGGCCAAATGAAGTTGCATAGACAATATGTGAACTCTTTGCATCTCAATGTGACTAGCCGATTATCGAATGAGTCTTTTGTGATGAACATTGCACACTAGAGAAAGTGTGGAGTCTTGTTTGATATTGTTGCCAATGCCTTGTGTGATGAGCTTACCGTGAACCATGTGTGATGACACCTAGAATTTTCCCCATTGGTCTGGTTGACTAAGTGATGCAATCTCTTGAAATGATCTTAGGCAACTTTGAAGAATGTGAAACAATTTGACATTATACCTCTTTTGTGGCCAACATTGTGAGTGTGTGATCTTTTCTTGAACACCTTTTGAGCCTTTCCCTTTTTCTTGGAAGAAACTTGATGCAAATTGTGACCTTTCTTTACCCTTTCACCTTTAATCCTTATGAGTTGTGATTTGTTCGAGTAGCCAACTTCGGCCAAAAGCCAAAGTTTGGGGTGTGGTGAAAAGAGAAGGTAAATCAAAAAATGCAAAGAAGTCCCCTCTTTGAGCTATGATTGTGAAAAAAAATGGAACCCCTCCATCCAAAAAAAAGAGAAGAAGAAATGAAGAATGAAAAAGAAAAAGTATGAAAATGTTTTTGAAATAAAGATTGTGAAATTGCAAAAGAAATGGGGTGTCCAGTATTCCATGGAAAGTGAATAATGGGATGACTTACGAGCATAAATGAGAATGATGAGGAGAAGGAAATGAAGTGTTGTTTATACCACATTTCCCGAGGATAGAAGCCGCTGAGCCTGAATGACCATACATTTACACTTAGCTCCGTAACAAGCCTTGAAAAGACCTTTTTGATCTTGAGTGAGCCAAAACAAGTGTTGATTGGAAAATAAAGGCAAACCTATAGGTGAAATCATGCATTGTGTTCATCTTTGTGAGTGTGAGTGATGTATGTGATTCCGAAGCTTTAAATAGTTGAACCATTGTGTGTGAATATTGAATCATTCTTTGTGTGAGGGCATTTGAGTACCTTTGTTGAGCTTGAACTTGCATTTGAAGCAAGTATTGTGAACTTGAGAAACTTTGATAATGGTGAGTCACAACTTGAATCTTTGAGTGCACAATTGATCCTTGCATGACTAAGTTGAGTCCTTTTGTATGCATTCATGATTGAGTCATGTGTAGCACTATTTGAGACATCCTTTTTGAACTGCTTAAGTTAATTTTTACTTGAGGACAAGAAAAAGTTTAAGTTGGGGTGTTTATGAGTCCACGATTTGGACTCAGGGCTTTATTTGGATAGATTTAGTGTCCTCAAATGGTTATTTTGTGCCAATAACTGATGTAAAATCCTTGATTTTCAGGTATTTAGATTGAGGAACAAAGCATGGACACTAATGTGCAAAATGGAACAAAGCGAGCTGAAAGAAGGAAGAAATGAAGGCCTAGTGATCGCCAAGTCCCTTTGGCGAGTCGTGTAATGGCCCCTTGACCACCTAAAGTTCAAGTGTGCCAAGCCCTAAAGGAGAAAATAAATTTGGCGATAGAAAAGAGCAGTGGGTGTATCGCCGAGTGGTTTTGCGATGCAGTGTTGGACCACCCAATGTTACAGAACTTGAGGATGCTGAAAGCTAAAGTAAAAAAGGCGATTGAACTGAGCAAAAGGAGGATCGCCGAGTTGATCGACGATCTCGACTTACGGCGCCGAATGGTCATTCGCAGCATATTTTTGGCGACTATAAATACATTTTCAAACATTAATTTTATGACCTTTTATCAGAATCTGAGAATCAATTTTTAGAATTTCAGTTTTGAATTGTGAGTATTGAGACTAAGTTCTCCTTAGCTTTGAAGTATTGAAGTTTTCCATTTCTAAGAAATTGGAAGTGGGTCTTTGAGATTCTTCAATTTGGACCTTTGTAAACACAAAATTAATCTTAAGCAGTTGATGGAAACACAATTTGGTAACAATTTTTATCTTTTTATGATGTCTAGCTAAAACCCCAATTCTTGGGGTGTGATTATGTGATTATTAGTTGATTTAGTTTATGGGTATTGGTAATTATTAGTTTAAATGTTGTTTAGTAGTGATTTCATTCAGTAATTGTGGTTAAAATAATAGGATTGTAGTTGCAAATGCAGTTCTACCTTCGTGTTTTTAGCTTGCTCTAGAGAGAGGTTTTAAAACCAAGATTATTGAATTGATGGTCTGTGGGTATTGGGTTGTCATGGGTTCAGCTATAGAGAGTGAATCCTAAATCCTTTTCCACGCATTTAGCTAGAGAGAGTGAATAGACTAAAACGTAGGTTGTTCTTATTTGCTTGCTTGTTGGTGTTCGAGAGAAACCAACTTGATTCGGGGTAAATTGTTCAAGAGAAAATTTATCCCCACTAAAGTCTAACTTATTCACTAATTTACAGTTTACTAACAGTTGCAATTGCCCATTTGACTATATTAGCTTATAATCAAATCACTTAGCCTATAATCGAATCACATCCCAAGAACTCGTCTCATTATTGTTATTTCTTGTTATTTGTTACTGTTGTAGTTGATAATTTGAAACCAAAACCCCCATGTTATTTGACATTCGTGTCACTCCTTAATTTGAATTGTGTTTTTCTTCAACAATATCTATTCATATGATTGACTTGAACATATTCGTACTTTACTCTTGAATCTTAACCATGTACCACTCCCTGTGGTATTCGACCCCAACTCATTTAATTGGGTTATTATACTGACTTGCGATCGTTGACACTTAGAATTTTATGAAGTGTCCTTGATATGTTAATCACTAGTCTAATATACTTTGATTCATTTTAGGTTATTAAGCCAACCCAGAATAATTCTATGTGAGATAACCTTGGATCTCCTAGCATATTTATGCCTGCGTGTGTAAAATAGAAACAATACACAAAAAGATCACATCATATTAGCTTTTCCCCCAAAACCCTAACATTGATGATCACTACAAGCCTTATTGTCAAGCTTTACTTCTTACTATCATCTTTATACCTAGATTTCAACGCATTCGGATCACATTCTTCATTAGTAGGTGATTGTAGTCATAATTGATCATAAAGGTTAAATTTCCTCTTTACAAGTCATGATCCATCATATGAACTATAATCTAATTCAATTCACTTATATGTGTTCCTAACCTTGAAGAATTACTACACATTACATTCATTTTAAAAGATCAATTAGAATTCCTCAATTCCACCTCTCATGGCATAAACCCACAACATAGCAAATTCATCAAATAGACTATGGTTAACCATGAAAATCACATGAATTCATCATAGTATCATAATTAAATGCTAATACAATCATAATTAGGTATTATCCACTAGTTTGGTATCATACCTAAACTCTACGCATAATGTAGAAGGAAATCCTAGCTATAAATGCATTTTTGACTTCACAATTGGGGGACAACCTAGGGGGCTCTATGGGTGGAAGAACCCATAGATTATTAAGCTAAAATACATCAATTCAAAGCCCTAAAGCCAGCTTGAAACAATGTTGGAAATATGCCCATCTTCCTTCTCTTCTTCTTCTATTTTTTTTTTAAAAAGAATTGTGGTCCTGTGGACCCTTTATTTATTCCCAGCCACAAATGTGATTGTCACCATCCAAAATAAAAGAAGATACAAATGAGCCTTCCCCAAATTTGTCAGTCCAAATCTACCACTGTGATGATTTTAGGAAACCTCTGCTTACTCTTCCTCTCCTCCACTTTAGCTTCCTCTATTTCTATCATCTCCACAAGCTTGCAGTAGGAACTCCCTCACCGGTTCCTCTCTTTGTAACGGAGTATTCTCCTCTTTGACTCGATTGTACGGTGTACCAACGACTCCAACAGATCCATCTCCAAAAGATCTTTGTAATCAGGTAATTCTTTATTTTGGTGTACTCCACCATGGCATGTATCTTGCCTTCCGTTCCTTTAGTTGTTGTTGCAACTATACAGTAATTTATTTTTGAATCCATGTATGAAGTCGTATTCTATCCCTCTATATACTGTGTTAACTAATTCTTGATTGGCCTGGTTCGGATTCTCAATGTCGGTATTTGCGCCTTGTCCAAATTGATAATGCATTTTCCTTTAGTAGGTAGATTTGAGAATGTGTCGAAATGAACCATTCCCTCTGATCCTATTACTGTGTTTGCTATGAAACTACTAATTTGTTCCCCTCCCTCAATGTATGCTGAATCTTTGCTTTTGTGATCACCAATAAGATTCTACATTCTTCCACCTACTTTATTCTGTCCCATGGAACTTTCCAAGAGTTTGTTAGATATTTAACAAGACTGAGTGAGTCAGACTCCAGCCAAATGTCCTCTAATCCAACCCTTTTACAGTATCTTAGTGCCTCCAACATTGCAATGATTTCTGCTTCCATATTAGTTCTTATACCAATATCCTCTCCTTGGCATATATTAGATTCCCTATTTCCTCCCTAATACAAAATCCATAAGAACTTTGTCCAGGGTTCCCTTTACATGCTCCATTTGTGTTAACTTTAACCTTATTTCTTGGTGGTGGTACCCATGTTATGCTTTTGACATGCATCTTGGGTTTGTATTCATTAAGAGACCTGATTATATTTTCCCAATTTCTAGGAATTATTTTTATCCAAGGGTATTTAACCTGAATCAAATGATGTATCTGAATGCTTATGTGTTCCTTCATCTGATTAAAACTGCAACTTCCTCCATGCTTTAATGTATTTCTCCTCTTCCACAGAGCCCACATTATCATGGCTAGAATTGATCTCTGAATTCCCATTAGTTTTGTGTTAGGCTCTTTGGTCCACCATTTGGTTATTAGTTGTTGCAGATGCATGCCTTTAATATTTATACCGGCACAAGAAGAAAAATACGTCCATAACCTATTGGCTATAGAAGCTGTTAGAAAAAGGTGGGTCATAGTCTCTTGTTTGCTGTAATTACAGAACCAACATCTTGAGACTATCTGAATGTTCATCCTTTTCAAGTTATCATCTGTTGGTATTCTTCTCTTCCAAACCCTCCACAAGAAGAAACATACCTTAAAAGGCACTTTTTGTTCCCAAATAAGCTCAAAGTCTTTTCTTTTCTGCTTTTTCTTCCTCAAACCCACCTAAGCAGATTTAGCACTGAATTCACCATTATTTTCCAACATCCACCAAGCTTTATCACTCATCCAATCTGTTAGCTTTGGTTAGACAGTTTCTATTTTACATTCTATCATTTCCTCTGATAAGTGATACAACAGCATCTGTTTATCCCACTCTCTATTGTTAATGAACTTTTTGACCTCAATTTCTTCTTTCTCAGCATTGTCCCCCTCTGTATAGTATAAGGCCCCTTGCTTTGTCCAATTATCATACCAAAAACTTGAGGATCCATCCTTAGTTTGCCACACAAATATTATGTTCAACCTTCTCCCTAATCTACACCATTTTCCTCCAAATATGAGATCCCCCTAATCTCTCGGCTATCACAGGATATACTTTCTTGCAATATTTGTTATGTAGCGACCCTTTCGAAAGGATACTACCAATTAAACAAGAAATCTAATAAAATACTTGTGACATTTAAAAGAGGTTAACTATGGCCATATTGATTTTAATCTAGCAGAGGGATTAGATGCATAATGACCTCCGAAAAGTAATTTAAGCAAATAACCGACAAGCTTTTCGTGTATATATATTATCCTCACACTCAAGGATGAAATAAAAAGAATATTACAAGCTTCCGAGTACCGAAATCAGCCTGCTCATGCTTCACACAAACATTCATAAAGTAATAGTAGATTTAGGATATTACAAGACTTGGGTTTACCAACCTGATCAACCTCGGCTTAGCATCTTTCTTTGCCATTAAATATTGTAATACTACATGATCAGTATGAACTATCACTTTAGTGCCCAACAAGTACGCCCTGAACTTCTCAAATGCATAAACTATAGAAAATAGCTCTTGTTCACTAACAGTGTAGTTACGTTGTGCTCCATTTAGCGTCTTTCTGGCGTAATAAATTGGATGAAAGAGCTTGTTGCATTTTTCCCTAACACAGCTCCTAGAGTGGTATCACTTGCATCAGATATCGCCTCGAATGGTTGGGACCAATCCGGGCTAATGATCACCGGTGTAGAGACTCCCTCTTCCTTCAAACACTCAAAAGCCTTTGAGAAGCATCATCAAAAAGAAACTGCGCCTCATTCTCCAATAGCTTACATAATGGATGTGCAATTTTTCAAAAATCATTGATAAATCTTTTATAGAACCCTGCATGCCCAAAAAAACTCTGAATGCCTTTAACACATATAGGTGGTGACAACATCTCAATAACCTCGATCTTTGCCTTGTCAACCTCCAGTCCCTTCTGTGACACTTTGTGACCTAGGACTATGCCTTCCTTAACCATGAAATGACATTTTTTCCAGTTAAGGACCAAGTTGGTTTCCACACTTGAAGGACCTGCCCAAGATGAGCCAAACATGTCTCAAATGAATCAACTACAACTGCAGAATCAATCATGAATCATTCCATTGAATCTTTCACCATGTCAGTGAAAAT
This sequence comes from Solanum acaule, assembly GCA_036250505.1. NCBI lineage: Eukaryota > Viridiplantae > Streptophyta > Magnoliopsida > Solanales > Solanaceae > Solanum > Solanum acaule. Next base: position 18,911 of record JAJOOR010029534.1, read on the forward strand.
AGAAAGCATGCCCCGTTGAAATGTCGTTGGAGCATATGACAATCCAAACGACATCATTTTGAAGATGAAAGTCCCATAGGGACATGTGAAAGTGGTTTTCTCTTGGTCTTCTGGTGCAATAGAGATTTGGTTGTATCTGGAGTAGCCATCCAAGAAACGGTACCATCCACGCCCCGCAAGTCTATCAAGCATTTCATCTATAAACGGCATTGTAAAATGATCTTTCTCGCTCCAAAGTTGAGGTTCCGATAATCCATGCATACTCTCCAATCTATAACCGGCATCATGGGGACAAGTTCTCCTTTCTCATTCAGGACTATAGTAGTGCCTCCATTTTAGGCACATCCATTTGCTATCCACAATAGGATACACTACGGATGGGTCTAGCCATTTAATAATCTCTTTCTTCACCACCTCTTTCACAGGTGGGTTTAATCTTCTTTGATGCTCTACACTTTGTTTGCACTCGCTATTCAATTGAATTTTGTGTGTGCAAATCCCAGGTGGAATACCTACAATATCAGCGATAGTCCATCCTATCGCCTTGATGTACATTTTCAACGCCTCAAGAAGCAATTTTACTTGCCACTAAAGGAAGTCATCTGCAATAATAATGGTCAAGGTATTATTTTCTCCTAAGAATGCATACCAAAGATGAGCGAGGAGCACTTTCAACTCAACCTTTGGTAGTTCCTCCGTAGATGGTTTAGCGTGAAGACTCTCTCGATTTTCGATTTTGGGAAGAGGTTGCACTATCTTTGGAGTTGAGGTAGCCCTTTTGCTCAGCTTTTTCCAGCTCTTCAGCTGGGATTTGCTTAGGACTTTCTTCCTTCTCTTTGAGCCTATCACTTTCTAGTGCTTGAATGGGCTTTTTTTCCTCATCGATATTTTTTCCTTCTTCATGAGTTTGCATCCTATTATTATCCTTCACATTACAAACCATTATCTTTCCATTTCGAGTCACAACTGCCAAATCTTGGTCATAATCAGCCCTCAATGTTGTTGCGTACTCAGCCTCACTCCTTTAAAATACCTTCGGTTCCAATTATGCTGAATATTGGCTCAGTTGACCCTCAAGTTGTTTGATTTCATCTGCATGAGAATTCACTTTATTATTCAATGATGAGAAATCAGCTTTCATCTCCTTAATCATGTCATCCGATCCTTGAACCTTGTCTAGGATACGCGACAAAAATTCAGCCATTCGGTTAGTTACCTGGCATCTCCAAGAGTCATTTTGTTCAGTCCAATCATGATATTATTTTCTCCGCTATTCTTCCTTATGCGAGTTCAAACCTTGATTCCCACCCGCCTTTAAGTAGCTCAGGTGAGAACCCTCCTCAAGTCTAAACACTCTTTTGACTTCATTGGGTTCACCATCCTTTTCTAGCACTTGTTTTTTTACAACTCCATTTGGGACATCATTATGCTAATATTCTCATCCCTCTCTTTCTCCTTGTCAAGTTGCTCTTTTGTCATCATATAATTTATGGGAGAAACTTGGTCCTCTTGAGTGTACCACGACTGATTGATCTTTGTCATTTCATCAAAAATGGACAAGGCTACTTCAAAGTGTTGTAACATTATCCCTTATCGGGTCAGATGGTCGTCAACTCATTTGTTCACTGAGTCTAAACTCCGGTAAAAATATTTAAGTATCACTACAACCAGAAGCCCATGAGTAGGACATTGTAATAGTAACTTTTGAAATTTCTGCCAAGTTTCATGAATCAGTTCCCCTTCTACCTACTAAGGTCGGATCAACACACTTCTTAACTTTCACAGTTGTCACAAAGGACAATTCTAAACCATTTAAACCCATAGAATCAGCTTTGGTGGGGTATACTAACCGAACATATCTAGGTCTTTTCTAAACTCCCTACTACACACATCATTCCTATAACCAGAGAATTAGTCAAACCAAACAACATTACTACTAACTCATAATGACAATACCAGGTTCTAAAAAGCCGTTCTTGGAATATCATCATCTTTCACCCTCATTTGGTGCTAACCAGACCTAATATCAATCTTAGAAAGGTAACTATCTCTTTTGAGTTGGTCAACATTTGAATTCATTTCCCTCACCTTAACTAGGTTGTACATAGAGGCATAAGAAAATTGCAACCTACCCATACCAAAGATGACATCTACAAGAACATCTAATCTCATATCCACAAATAGAATCACAAAAGATAAGATAGTACCAGAATCTAGGAAAGCATTAAAGTCACATAAAAAGTCTCTCAACATACCGCGATCCACATTTGGAGCACACTCCGGTTCATCTCTAGCTTGGAGTGCATAAAACCTGCTTTGCTTTGGAGCATTGGGACCCGAACTACTAGGAGGAACTTGCTTGCCCTCTCTTCCTTTAGCCTTTGCCTTTGGACAATTCATCATCTTGTGACCACATTCCCCATAACTAAAGCAGCCCTTTATACTAGCAAAACATCTACCCTCATGTCTCTTTCCACACCTAGCACAAGTAGGCCATATGGACTCACTACTGATTCCCTATGGTTTAGGGTTTGACACCCTATCTTCATTATACTTAGGAGCATTGGAAGAACCTTGCCCGGGAAAACTTTGTCTATCCCCAGGACGACCATGTTCATCGGACCTTGAATTGAAGGGATTATCATCATCCACTCTAGACCTCTTTTTCTCCATAGATCTCCATTTTAGTTTCTCCTCTTCAACCTATTGGGCATGAACTATAAGACGAGTAATATCCATATCATTAACAAGCAAAGTCGTACGATATTCTTTCACTAACAAATTGGACACACCTGACACGAACTTACTCATTCTGGTCCTAGAGTCGGCCACTATAGATGGAGCTTACTTAGACAATTTGGTAAACCTCAAAGCATATTCCTTAACACTCATACTACCTCGTCTAAGGTTAATAAGCTCAAGCACCTTAGCCTCTCTCATCTGTAGTTATAAAACTTATCAAGAAAAGCATTTTTAAACCTTCCCACTCTATGGGACCCATCTCTACAGTTCTTGCTTCTTTCCATTGGTTGAACCAAACTTGAGCAACCCCCTTAAGTTGGTAAGCGGAAAATTCTGCCTTTTCTACTGGAGTACCTCCCATAATATCCAACACCTTATGGACCTCATCTATAAACTCTTTAGGATCTTCCTCTATCTTTGAACCATAAAATTTCAGGGGGTTCATCCTAGTAAAGTCCCTCATGCTTGATGTCATCGTACACCCATTTGGGCTCATGGGGTTCAAAACTTCCCTATTGGCTTGGGTCGTCACGGCTTAATCCAATACTTAAAAAGCTGATCTAAACTATGTGTTAGTCACATTCTCATCCAAAGGGTCAATTGGAGCTTGTGGAGGAGTTTCTTGATCCCCAATGTCTTCCTCATTCCTTCTAGCGTTAGCTCTTGTAGTAGTCCTATCTTGTAGACCATCGGGTAAGAATTAGGAGAAAGACCTTATAGAGCTAAACTCTATGGCATGACTTAGAGTAATGAAGAAGTGAACTTTTCCTAAGCATCTGGTAGCCTCTCATTCATAAATGTGGTGCGCTTCACACTTATGAAAAAGACTCTACTTGACGTGGTTTGAGACATCCTAGAACCATTGTAAACATTATGACCTAATTTCCAAGTTTGTCATGACCCATGGGTATACCCTAGACATAACATGGCGTACAAGACCCTGAGAGGCCTCATACAAGCCACTTAGCATATCATAACATAAGATAATAGAAATTGGTACGGAAATTTAAAATATTTTCCAATACAATCAAAGTCTTTTAGAAAATGAGAGAAAGTCCAATACAATTGTCTCGAACCATCTAAACATGAATATCTTTGGGACACAGCCCATACAATAGTTCTAAATATAAAATGAAAGACATAAGGACGTGGTGGTCAAATCCTCTAATGCTATGAGGACTCACCAATACTTCAACTGTTGATCTTCGATGATCCTAGACACGGGGATGGAAGTCAATATCACCGGACCCTACATTTGATAAGAATATAGGCAAGACTGCACTTTAGTACAAACATGTACTAAATATGATGGCTAGCATAAACATCAATATAGGCATAACATAGGTATTAGTCAACATAAGATATAAGTTATAAGCATAAGAGATAACAACATAAGTGATAGGCATATTCAATGCACATAGATCATCATAATGTAAGTGGAATACTTCTCAAGTAACATCAACTTATCCTTATCTAGGATTTGGGTAGTTCTCCTTTAGTCAAACCTATTAAGGAAAGCAACTCAAGCAACAATCCAAGATAAACTATCATCATACAAGTAAAACTCATATTAAAGCATGCTTACAAAACATCTTCAAAAAGTAATCTTATATCATCATAAGGCAGCTTCGGTGGATACATCCCTCGTTGTTGATCCTCAGACATTACCTGCAGAGGTACCTTTGCCTACTCCGTCCCCTGGGCCTTCAGGTATATTCAGTGATGTTCCTTCTGACCCCCCTAGTTCTTCTAGTGCTGCACTGCCTTCTAGAGTTGCTGTTGTTGTTTCCCGGACCCCGCTCACTCAGGTTGCATTACTCCGGATGGGGCAGCTAGCCCATTTTGTCAATCGTTGTGCCGCCAGACTTGAGGCCTCCATTCCAAGCATGATTTAGACAGCCCTTGTTGATGCTGTGAAACCGTTGAGTGCGACCATTGATGCCCTTGTGTCTAGGATAGCGGTGTGAATGTGGCCAAGGGGCCACCAAGGAGGTGATGGCTTTAAAGGCCGTTATTTCTACTCTAAGGAGTGATGTGGATTAGCTAAAGTCCACTGACATGTCCATTATTTTCGAGATGGTGGATATTCCAGATATGCCAGAGATTCCTCCGGCTACCACCGAAAATGAGGTTAGAGTTGAGGAGATAACTAACCCTAAGTCGGAGGCTGATACAGATGAGGTAATGCGTGAGGTTAATGAGGATGTGTCTTACAAGGGCCTTACAGAGACTGAGGAGGCCATGATTGATGTTGTTGTGTAAACCTCTTTAGCAGATACACCTTTGGCTGACCCTAGTGGAGCTGTTATTACTTCTGAGGTGACTCTGGGCACTAATGCCTAGACAGATGGAGTAACTGCCTAGACAGGATTCTTTTTTACCTCCCTCTCTGTCTTACTTTTTGACTTTTGGATATTTTATTTCTTGCATTTGAGGACAAATCGCTTTTATGTGTGGTGGGGTGAGGCCCACATTTTCTTATTATTGCTTTGTTCGTACATTGGGCTTTGTTGTATAATTTGTGTTTAGCACTATTTTTGTAGATGATTGAGTTTGTGGCTCCTTGTTTTTAATTAAAATGATTTTCGGACCCTTCCAAAAAATGTTGTTCCACATGTTGTTTGTATTTGAATGTGGCGGTTCTCTTGCAAATTTCAGTATCGGTCTTGATCAATATCGATGACTTGAATAGTGCTCATAATCGAACAAAAATGAATGTGCGGTGATGAGTCCACAAACTGGAGTATAGGCTTTATTTGATAGAATTAGTGTCCTCAAATGCATATTTTGCCTCAATATCTAATGAAAATCCTTAAGTTTCAGGAATTTGGAGGTTGAGACAAAGCATGGACACTACTTGGCAAGAAGGAACAAAGCGGCTGAAAAGAACGAAGAAATGAAGGCCTGAAGATCGCCGAGCCCAGTTGCCGAGTCGCCGATCTGCCTGGAGATCGCCTTTTGTTCTAGTGTGCTGAGCCTAGAAGGGAAAGATCAAGTTGTCCATGAAATGGAGAAGTCGGCGTGTCGTCCAGTAGTTCAGCAAAGAAGTACCATATCGCCCAACGACTCAAAGCGCAAAGAGGCTAAAGGATAAAGCAAGTAGGCAATAAAATCGACAAAAGGCGGATCGCCGAGTGTATCGGCGATCCCGACTAACTGCTCTGAGTGATCCGCTGTAGCACAAATTTTCAAACATTATAAATACTTGCTTAAATTGTTAAGTTAGTATCAGGTCATAGACAATTGTTATTGAGTCCTAGAATATTTTCATTTTCTAGTTTTAGAGGGTTTTGGAGACTTTGTTCTAAAACCTTGAATATTCAAAGGGTTTCAACTCCAAGAAATTGGACGTGGGTCTCGATGATTCTTCACTATTCACGTGCTTTAAGACTTAATTCATCATACCCAATTAATGGAAAGTATTATTGGTTTTTATTTTTATCTCTTACATGTCTAGCTAAAACCCTAATTCTTGGCGTGTTATTTTGTGAATATTGGTTAGATTATTTGTTGGGTCTTGCATGTTTATGGTTTATTAATTGTTTAAATGTAATTTCGTTTAGTAGTTGTGTATGAACTTAATGGGATTGTAGTTGCAAATATGATTTCAACTTAGTGTTTTTGGTTTGCTCGAGAGAGAGGTCGTAAAACTAAGACTACTAAGCTGATAACCGGTGGTATTAGGTCGACATGGGTTCAGCTCGATAGAGTGAATCTTAGTCCTTTTCCCACACATTCAGCTCGAGAGAGTGAATGGGCTAAGGTGGAGGTTGTGCTTAAGGTGGCAACTCGGTGTTCGAGAGAAACCGAGTTGATTCGGGGTAAGTTGCTCGAGAGAGAATTTACCCCATTATAGTCTAGCCTTGTCACAAATGTTCAACAATTTACCATCAAAAGCATGTACACGATAGTCTAGTTTATCCCGTATTCTTATCACATCCCAAGAATCCCGTCTCCATATCTCATTTCCTTATATTTTTGCTATTTTTAGTTGTTAATTAATACAAACCCCCATTGATAATTGACGCTTGCGTCACCCCTTAGATTTAGTATGGTTTTAATCGTTAATATCTATAGCTATGACTAATTAGAACTAGATTTTATTTTTCAATTAATTCTCCAAACCAGTCCGTGTGGGAACGATCCCAACACTTGGTTGGGTTATATCACTACACGCGATCGTATGGCACTTGAACCAAAATAGGATCAGTTGATTACGTCGTTAAACATCAAAATGGTGCTGCTGCCGAGGAGTGGTGTTATTTGAGAATTCTTAGTTTAGTAAAATTCTTTTGTTCTTGTTAATCGTAGTTTACTAACTTTATTTTTATTTTTATTTTTTGTTGTGTTGCTGTTTTTAGTAGGAATCCAGATTATGTCTGGTGACAAAGGTGAACAACTAGATCTCTCTCTTTTAAGGATTGTGTCTCTCAGGGATAAAATCCTGAGTTTTAGACAAGTCAAGGGAGACTAGGGAGACTCCATCCATGAATTGTGGTTGAGATTTAAGGCACTCTTCCTGAAATGCCCAGCTCATAGAATCTCAGAAAGCGTGCTGCTGGATTGCTTCTACAAAACACTTGACCCGGAGAATAAAAGATTGGCGGACCTAATATTTCCTGGGGAGCCCTCACGACTACCCTTTGCAGTAGCCACCCAACTCCTTGATCACATAGCAATGACTAACAAAGAGGCTGAGAAAGACCATACTCTGGCCACGTTGTTGACTCAGTTAGATTTAGTGACGAAGAAGATTATGGAAATGGAAGCCCCAGATAAAAGAAAACACCGGTATGTTCCACCTCACGAGCCTATGAAACCCAATGCGAGTGAGGACAGACAAATAGAGGAGATACTCTCACTCATTCTCAGCAAAGTCGAAGGTCACGACAAGATGTTAAATGAGATAAAGGAGAATGTCATACTACTAAATGAGATATCTGCGTCCCAATTCATATATGTCCAGTGATTGGAGACTCAAATGGGTCATGTGATGTCCCATCTCCTCCTCACAAATCAAAACTGAGCAGAGAAGTCGTGCCACGACTATAACTAAGGTGCTTCTTGGGAGGTAACCTCGGGGTTTTAATTGTTTTCTCTTAAGATTAAAATAACGGTGTTTTGATTTTTGCAAGATGAAATGTAAGGAGTGTTGAGAGACGATGAGATTGGCGAACAAAAAGGCTCCGTCAGTGAATCGCGAAGAGGTTGGCGTGCCCTTTTTCCTCCACTTTTGATTCAAAACAAGTTTGGTTTGGAGCCTGTAAAACTCGGCAGGCTCAGGAGAAATTTGGCGCCATGCTGATTTGGTCGGCGACAATGATCTTTTCCATCGTTTGGACCCCAATTAAATAGAGGTCCAATAAAACTCAGCGAGGAAATTGACTAATCGGCGCATCGTCGAGTAAGTCAGCGATCCCGACTAACACCACTGATTGGCCAAGAAATGGACGGTTTATTATGAGAGCCAGAGGTTTTAATTTCAAACTCCTCATTTTCCTTTACTTTTCACCATTCCAAATTCGCACCAAGTTAGTACTTTCATTACTTTCACATTTTGTAAGTATTTTAGCTGATCAATTTGCACTCGAATTCGGACCACTTTGCCGCCTAGCATCTTAATCTTGTTGTAATCGGCATTCAAGGTGAGTCCCAAACCTTACATTTATTCTTAATGAGTTGTATTGTTATGCAAATAATATTTTTATGTTGAAGTCTCCTGGGCCTCTCTGTTAGGATTAGTATGCTCAAGTGTCTATTTTAATTTGAACATCTTGTTCGTATTGTTTGATTGTCAAAATTCCAACTTTGCATATTCTATAATTGGCTAAAAATGTTGGGGGTGTGCGTGCATGGAAATAGGGAGAAGTCTAAATATCCCGAGATAATGGGTGTTATGGTTCTTGACTTAATTTAACTAGTACATGTTTCGATTTTGTTTTCTGGGGTCATGGAGCTGAAATTGAGAAATGTGGTTGAAATCAGTCACATTGGGTCGTTTGGCTAGCTGGGTTGAGCTCGCCAAACTACTCGGCGGTTCACCTAATAGCCCCATATCGCCTTTAGTTTCATGATGTATGTGTTGTTGGTTACTGTAACTTTCGGCGAGAAGCTTGATGTCGCCAAAGGCACTCGGTGACTCGCCGATCGTCTTTTGTTTCGCCAATTGTCTGCACCTCTTAACCTTTGTTGCAGTGGAACATTCGGCGGGTTAGCCTTGGCTCACCGAAAGCTATCGGCGAATCACCGAAAGGGATATCCCATCGCCAACTGGCCATAGTATTAGAGCCAACCATTTCGGCGAGCCTGGCTGCAATAGTTTTCTATGCTACAATGTGAATATTTACTAACTTTTCTCTAATATTTTGAAGACATGGCCAGATCTAAAGTTGCTGGGAGAAACATGCCACACACGAGGAAAAAAAAGGGATTACACTGAATGAGAATGCAGCTGAACCCAATGATATAGACACAAAATTGTCCACAACTGGTGAGAAAGACAAAGGTAAAGGCAAGGCATCCGAGTTAGCGGAAGCAAGCTCAGACAGTGATGGCATTTATGCTACTTATCTGAGGGTGATGGTGAACAACAAGGAAACCGAAGTGCAGATTCTGAAGAGGATGAGCAGATAGAGGCACAATGAGCTGAATTACGATCTAAAGTGTTGAATGATCCATCTAGGGTTAGGAATTCTCAGCTTACCACTCCTACTCCTCCAGCCCCAGAACAAGCAATAGTGCTGGCACCTCCGGTACAGGGTCATCCGCCCAAGTCAATGAATAGATTAAAAACTGAGAGGCTGAGGAAGATCCTCGAAGAAAAACGTCTGTCCACAGATAGAGTTATCGACAGGTACCCAGAGATAATGGAGTGCCTAAAACACCACAAGTTCCAAATCTTCACCAAACCCCATGGCCCTTATATTCCAAATTGGATAAGGGAATTCTACAGTGCACTAATACCCCAGAAGAACTAGCAAGCAGCAACTTTCAAAGAAGTTGACTACGTGGTTGTTAGAGACGGGAGGGTGAAGTGTGATAGTGATGCGATCAACGCAGTCTTGGGAATGTTCACAAATATTAGGGATCTCTGACAACACTTGATCAGAACAGAGTAGCTGGATGAGATGAAAAAGTGGTTAGCCCTACTAATTTTAGATGATACTCCGAAGTGGTTGGCAGAAGGAGCTCCGATTGAAAAGAAAGAATTGAGCATAGCTGCAAGATTCTAGTTCGGTTTTATCAGCAGCACAATTATGCCATCCCAGAATGAGTCAATCCTTCGCCTTGCCAAGGCAGCCTGTCTGGGTTGCATCATAGAGAAAACTAGGATAAACTTGGGTACGATAATTGCTTCAGAGATACTCATGCGTGCAAGGTAGCGCCAGACCTCACGTCTATTCCCAGTATTGATCACGAAACTGTGCAAACGAGCTAGGGTAGCTCGAGATTCCAAGAAGGATGTGGAAATGATACCCACATCCTCTATTGATATCCGGAGGATCGAAGTTGAGTACCTTAAAGATCAAGCAGAAAAGAAGAAAGCAGCCTTGGTGGATTCAGTGGACACAAAATTATCCTTACAAAGGCATATTTGCCTACTCCGGCCCCTGGGCCTTCAGGTATATCTATTGCCACTGCTACTCATACTGATACTCCTGGTTCTTCTATTGTTGCACTGCCTCCAAGACCTACTGTTGTTGCTGCTGTTTCCCTGCCTCCACTCACCAGACTTCCCTACTCTGGATGGGGCAGTTTGCCCATTCTACAAATCATCGGGCTACCAGTCTAGAGGCCTCTTCGGGCATGATTCAAACTGCCCTCGCTGACGCTGTGACACCACTGAGCACTGCCATTGATGCCCTAGCAGCCAGGATAGCGATGTGTGAGCGCAACTAAGGGGCCATAGAGGAGGTGACGGCTTTAAAAACTGCCAATGCTGAGCTGCGAAAAGATGTGGACTACCAGAAGTATACCGATATGTCCATGGTTTTTGGAACAGTGGATATTCCAGATGTGCCTGGGATGCCTTAGACCACCACTGGAAATGGGGATAGAATGAAGCAGACATCCGATCCTGATTCGAGGCAGAGACTAATAAAGAGATGTTTGAGGAGACTAAGGGAGCTGCAGATGAAGACCTGACCGAAGCTAAAGCAATTATGATAGATGTTGTTGTGCAAGCTTCCTTGGCAAATGCACATGTTGTTGGATGCAGTGGAGCTGGTCCTTCTGAGGTTACTCAGGGTATTGAAGCCCAAGTCTAGATTGATACACCGGTCACTAAGGACTACACAGATTGAGAAACTTATAGATAGGATCCTTTCTTTACCTCCCTCTCTATCTTTCTTTGTTTTTAAATTTTGGATAATTTTTTATTTGCATTTGAGGACAAATGATTTTACTTGTGGTGGGGTGTATCC
>JAJOOR010029535.1:0-20134 GCA_036250505.1 Solanum acaule
TTTGACTTTTAAACTTTCAGAATTTAGTTTTTTTTTTTTTTAATGAAAAATGTGTTTTTAGTTAATAAAAATAAATTGAAGCAAATTGGGGTTGCCTATGATCGAACCTGTGACCTGTGAGTTGAAATCTTGCAGTAGTACCAGTGAACCATCCAGCCATTTTGAGAACGGGTTCAACAAGTTTCAATTTAATATATTCTTTAATAATTATAGAAGTAATATATCGAATTTAGTCGGATGACCACGGGTTCGGGTGACCCAAAATTAGTACATAAATTCGCCCCTGTTTGTGGGCATTGGTCTGTGTTGGGTGTCTCTGTTGTCCATTCAAGATTCTGAGTTGTGTTCCTAGAAAGCGTGACTGTTGAGTGTTGAGGCAATGACAAATAGAGTAGATTTAAGACGCAAAATTGAGTATTGAGGCAATGACAAATAGGATCAAAACGTGTAAATACGAGCCATTTTATTAATTGACTAGATCTAAGACGCAAAATTGCGACCTTAGTTAAGATTAAAGATTAAGAACCTGAGATTTGCCTACCAACCCCAAAACTATCTAGCATACGTAATAACCTTACACGTGTTCTAGTGATTCGATTAATAAAGTAAGTAGAAGAATAAAATTAACCCCACTACCCATTCTATTAATTTGTCGCTAATCACTTTCAATACCATCTAATCATTCATTCACATTAGCTTAACAAATCAATTTGGACAACACAAATTTCAGCCAAAAAATCAATGAAACAGGATATCAATATAGAGACATTATGATCAACCAATTTAATCAACAAATTAATATTACTCACTAAGATAACATCATATAGATACTACCACTAACATAAGATATCTAAAACATTAAACGAGATGGAAAAAGAATTGGACCTTGATAGTAAATCAGGATCGAAATGCTAGACTGGGAGCTAGAGACGGAACCTCAAACGAAACCTTTTCTTTTTCAATTGCGGGAAAGAGAAATGGGAAAGAGGATTACAATGCAGGGAATTGAACCTTGTTGGTGGGAGTTCAGATAGCCAACTAACTGAGCTACTGTTGGAACTTTGAGCCTTCCTCTCCCATTGTGTCTGCATGAGTATATATAATATAGAGTGTATTGAATTGAAAGGGTAAGCAAGCAAAACGTGAGTGTGTGTAATGACGTGTGTTTCAATATGTATGTGTTGGAGTGTGTGTATATTCCAGGTGGTGAGCATGGCAACAGCGTGAATGCATTAGAAGGAATCTTGTGAAGGTGGCAATGTCTCATTGGTTTATATTTTTTTTTTGAAAAAGAGTCCTTAAGAAATACCAAAAATAAAGAAAATAGGCATAATACATAAATTTTCTCTGTAACTTGGCTTTATCTCGCATCTATGCCCTCCAACTTTGGATGTATACCAGTAAACACTTAAACTTTATAGAGTTGAACAAGTAGACACACACGTCCTACTTGATGTCCTACGTGTATCATGCTATGTAGGATGTGTGTGTCTACTTGTTCAATTTTATACAAACTCAAGTGTTTACTTGTAAACACCCAACGTTGGACAGTATAAATGTGATCTGAGGCTAAGGAATGAGGTATTCCAAAGTGTATTTGTTGCTCCCCCAATATACACGCAAGTGTACGTGGTCGCTCAAGTAATATAGATTCTTAAAGAAACAAGTTATCGTTCCCAAGGGACTTATGATCAACTTATATTTGACACTCAATTCTACAAATAAAATAAGAGTAACCGTTTTCAGAAATTGTGATGATTGTTAACTACTACTAATTATGCAATAGATAAAAGTAACCAAGATTGAACGACTTTAAGATGATGTTTCAAACAAGTAAAAGACGATTCCAGGGCTGCAGCATGTAACAAATCTCATGTATCATATTCTTGGCTTAGAACTAATTTTAGTTGTCAAGTTACTAGTTTACAGGGTTAATTGTATGAGTCGGGTTCACACCTCTAGTCAACTACTCCAGTTAACTATCTAACTACATCGTTGAGCAGGGATAAATAGACTAACTGGCGAGCATTTATATTTCATCCTATTTCGTAACCAAGCAAGTTGTTCATCCGGGCGTCACTCATAAACACAAATCACCTCAATCAAATGGGTCGATCGAGCTCTCTATATTCTCTGGTCTATCTAACCCCTGATCTCTCGATTTTAAGATTAGACAATATATTTATCTCTAGATGGTCAGTCAAGAAATACTAAAACAAGAATATAGAAGTAACTTATAATGACAACCAATAATTAATTCAAAAAGCCTTAAATAATCAACAATCAATTCATAGCTACAGCCCCAGAACTAGGGTGTTTAGCCACTCATGCTATTAGAAAACCACAAAATACAATTGTTCATGCAATTTCCAGAAAATAGAAGAGTTAGAAGGTCAAAACCTATTACAAATGATGAAACTTGCTCTTGCACACCAATTAAAAAGTCGAACCCTAACAATGGAGCCCTAATGGTCTATTTATAATAGTTAGGAACAATAGAGTCGAATTCTACTTTAACTAGGAGTCCTTTTTAAATCAACTTTCGCTTAAACATCCGCACAAAACTGGGGAATCGCACCCTTGTCGCGCTTGGCAGGCTGACGTGCCACGCTGCCTGTGCGCCCAAATGCAACCCCAGTAAAACTGCCCTGGCGCGTCGCGCCCTTGTTGCGCCAGTAATGCTGGGGCGCCGCACCAGCTTTGTTCCTAGCGTCACTTGTCGCCGTCAACTCATTTTCCTTCCTTGAATTGATCATTTCCCTTAAGAACCTACAAAATCGCTAATTATGTACGTTAGTGTGCAATCCTTAGCCAAAACATGCTAGTTAGATTAGTGAATGTCCTAAAACTTACGTTAAAAATGGGTAATTTGTAGTAATTGGGCATATAAATATGCCCAAGATCAGTATTCAATCCATCAACTCCTTCGGAAGGAATTCCAGAAGTTGAACAAGTAGACACACACGTTCTACTTAATGTCTTACGCATATCATGCTATGTAGGACGTGTGTGTCTACTTGTTCAACTTTATACAAACTCAAGTGTCTATTTCTAAACATCCAAAGTTGGAGAGTATAAATGTGAACTGAGGCCAAGGAATGAGGTACTACAAAGTGTATTCAATCCATCAACTCCTTCAGAAGGAATTCCAGAAGCTGAACAAGTAGACACACACGTCCTACTTGATGTCCTACTCGTATCATGTCATGTAGGACGTGTGTGTCTACTTGTTCAACTTTATGAAGAAGCTTGAATCTATGAATATATTTTTATGAAATCATGCATATTTTCATGAAATCAATGTGTGTGTGACTTAAGTAAGCTTATAGATGAAGGTATCTATATGTTCTATGAAGTTTGACCATATGAGATGAATGAAATCTAGAATTCCCCTCAATGTTTTTGGGCTATTTTTCTAAATTAGGTCTTGATTAGTATGGTATCTGGATATGCCATCAATGATTATAAATCACATTTTCAAAATGATAAGTAGTAGGGCATTTCTAGCATGAAGTTAATGACTATGGGACTTATAAAGCTATTATGAAAAGATCATGGATATTGAAAGGTTTTCTCGCGCATGGTGTGTAAGGAGCTACTCTATAATGTCTCTAGCTTGGATTAGTATCGTAATTGTACTTTTCCATGGATGATAAAATGAATATGATTAAATGACAATTTCATAGGATTTACTCTTAGCACCGAGTGGACTAACGACGATTACCCATGTCCCATAACTATGCCACCATAAGATTGTCTTAAATGACCTAGCTAGTGGATCCACTTTAGCAAAAGATGATGTGTATGGATTCTACCTTGGCAAGTAGTTTCCCCTTCTTTCGGTATTGAGGGATATACCGGATTTCATGTTATAGCTCACATGATCTATGTCGGTTAATGGTAAACATCTCACAAAACAAACTAAGTTAATTACTGATGTTTTATGAAGCTTCCTTTATGATTTAAAGATTCATTGACCATGTTAATGATTTATGAATCTTCTTAAATGATTTTACTATGTTTTAACTTGGTCATGCATTCCATATTTTTTTTATTATATCCCTTTTATGATCACGTCTCATGTTTAATTGCATTCCCCTCATACATAGTACATTCCACGTACTAATGCATACTTGTGCCTTCATTATTTCACTAATGTAGGGCATGCCGACTCTTCTCCTTCCATTTATGGCTAATTGATTGTATTAGAGACTTGAAGACTTGGTGAATCATCATACTTCGAGGACGATGTCGCCCTTCTATGTTTTTTTTCTTTATTACCGTTTTCAGACTTTTCATGTGATGTATGGGTTACATCCCAATCACTTCTTTTGATGTAATAGATGGCTAGTTGAGACTATGTTAGACTTCCGTTTTTGTCAAACTCTTTATGCTATAAGACTATCTATTTGAAACTCTTTATTTCTATTATCTTGTATTATGCATGCTAAGTGGTTTGTGTCGGGACTTTCGAGGTCTTATACGTCATGTGACATTTAGGGTGTACCTTGGGTCGTGACAGAATTCACAACAAGAAAATGGTGAATTACATGGGGATTTTCCTGGGGATTAGTATGAAAATTTGCAGGAAAATAAGTTTCCTGCGAATTTTCATACTAATCCCTAGGAAAATCCCCATGTAACTCACAGTTTTCCTGTAGTGGAATCCGATGTGAATCTCTCGTGTTTATAATTTTTCTCTTGTTTGTTGAATTATTTCCTTCTCAACCTGAATTAAATGAAGAAAAACATTAGTTAAGGAAAAGAAGAAAATGGCTAACAAAAGGCAAGAGAACTCAAAAAAATGTTCCAGTACGAATCCCAGAAAACTCTATGCTTTTTCAAAGCTTGAACAAAATTTTTAATTATCACACCCTTTGATTTTATGTCGTCAGATTTTTCCAACTAAAGGAACGGTAATGAATAAGGATTAGTTTATTTACAAGAATAGAATCACTTTTTTAAATTCCTAATCAAAAGAAAATGACTATTTAATTGCTCTGCGAAAATAAAAATTTGGGTAAGAAATTTTGTTAACTAGAAAGGTATGAATCACCCATGAGTCTCGTGGTTTCAACATAGTCATTTTTATCAACTTATACTGGACTTAAATCAATCTCGATAAATCATTTGTCTATGTTCCGCTTAAAGGTTGACTTTTATAACTAAGAGGCCTAATGACGACCTCAACCTCGACATATACAAATTAAGTCGCATAAGTGCGACCTCGATTTGTGTATTCACACCTAAAGACTAAGTCTACTCCTTTAATGAATAAAAATTACTCTATTGTTTTTAAAACAAAGTTTTTGGGTCAAAACGCATCGCCATTTTATTAATGAACCCATATATGAGGATCCGGCTCCTCTCCATTTCCATTGTCTCCATTTTCTCCAAGTTCTTACTTGGAGAAAATGGAGACAATGAAAATGGAGAGGAGCCAAATCCCATGTATGAGACGCAAAGTCATGACCTTGAACGGTCTCCATTTATTCCCATAAATGAATACAATCTAATGAAAACGATAAAAGAACACACAAGCAATTAGACTAGCCTAAATTTGCTTACCCTAATCAAAATTAATTCCTTCTACATTTAGATACTAAAGTTCAATTTTTATAGCAGTGCCATAGTATAATCAAATCCATAAACTAAGCTCAACAACACTTTTTTTTTTGGTGATTTTCAATTTTTCAAGCTAAACCTACCAAAAATGAAATGAAAATCAAAGTGACAAGATTAATCACAAACATAACATTTAATGTTAAATAGTGTAAAAGCGAAGGGCCGTTACATTAATAAATTATAATCCTAGTCCTTATAATCTATGAATTCGTAAGTCGTTTATCGATCTTTTGAGAAAATTGTTTGAGAAATATAGGAATAAGAGATGGTTGAAATTTTTATATTAAAATTGTCAGGTTTTCAATCTAATTAATGGAGAACCTATTGAAGTTTTTTCCTTAGAGAAAGGACTCACACAGGTTGATCCTCTCTTTCTTTTTCTATTCATAAAGTTGTTGAGTTATTACAAGGACTAGTGGATTCAATGGTTTATCTACATAATCAAATAATAAGATGAAAGCATGATAATGATAACAAATTCTTAGTAAGTAGACTTTATAGAAATGAAGTGGGGGAGCAACCCGATCCATGAGAATAGATTTAAAAGTGCAAAATATCTACCAAGGTAAAATGTTCCACTTATTGGTGATCGATCAGAAAAGCACGTCTTACTCATGAGAAATTAAAAAATGAGGACTTTCCAAATTGTGTCAAGATGTTTTCTTTAAGGATAATAAGGAAATTGTAATATTACCTAGTAGAAATGATCTATGCTTTTAAGTATATTTCAAGAAAATTGGATAAGGTTGTAGACAATAAAATTCGCGTCGAGAAAACAATAATCAAGAACGGAAAAGTATCGCAATAATCGTTTTATTGATTTAAAGTGTGAGTGTTATAATCTCTATGATTCCTCTAAATTCGCCTTTTCAAATATAAATTCAAGGGCTCTTGAGCTTGATCTTGAATTTGACTTTAACTTGATCTTGATCTTGATCTTGAACTTGAACTTTATCTTAATCTTGATCTTAAACTTGAACTTGACCTTGATCTTGATCTTGATCTTGAACTTTATCTTGATCTTTGTAACATCTCGCAATTTGAAATAACTAGGAAGAAGCTAAGAATTTGAAATAGTCATTTTTGGGAAGAATGAAAATCTGGAAATTTTGTTAAGTTAGGAAAAAAGTGAGTTTTTCGTCAACTTTAAACGACCATAACTCCTAGCTCAGGACGAGTTAGGTGTGTTTCCAAATATCGTAGGAAAGATCTAGGAATAATTTTTCCAACGCCACCGAGTTTGTACGATTCCGAGTTCGTAAGAGTGAGTTATGTCAATTGGAAGTTAGGTTGTTCAAATAAGGAAAGTCCAATCCGGATTTTAGAAGGGCATTATGGTCTTTTCACCACCCAATTAAGTTAATTCGTTTTTAGCAATTAAATTGGGGTCTAAACTAAATTGGTTCAGTTTAGACAATAGGAAATTTACGCTAGGGTTTTTGGAGAAAGAACGCAAGAGGAGAAAAGAGGAGAAGGAGCAAGGAATCGTCACGTTCTTGAAGCTAGGCTCATGGATTTCGTCAAGGGGTGATCCCTACGAGGTATGTGAGTCTTTCATAGCGTTGGGTTCATTCATCCACGCGCCAATCATGTTTATTTCAGCGAAGTTTGTTCTAGAAAGTTGAAAGTTGATGAATGTTGAATGGTGTTCTTGAAATTGGCCTTCGTTCTTGAGTTAGGTTAAGATTAAGGAGTTCCTTGAGGTTATAATGTTGTTTCCTTGAGTTGTTTGAGTTAGAATCTTGTGTACATATACTGGGTATTTGAATCTAAAGAGGGATTGAGAAAAGAATCGGAATTAGGTGAATTGGGGTTAGAAAATGAGGAAGAAAGAGTCGGACAAAGAACAGGTATCAGGTCCGCGTTGCGGACCTAACGCGGACCTGTTCCTTCAGTGTGAAAATTTTCTCTCTGCATCGCGGAGAGGTCGCGGACTCCACTATTTCAAAAATAAATTTCACGATCACATATTTAAGTACATCTCCGCGTCGCGGACTAGTTTCTAGGCAATGATTTCTTGATCATTTCTCATGTTTAGCTATCTAAAATCATTCCTAAACATGATGAGATCTTTCCTATCACAAATCACAATCCTTGAATCCATAATTTAATTCAAGGAAAGTTAAGAGTTAAGTCAAGAGAAGTTAAGAGTCAAGCCAAGAGAAGTCAAGAGTCAAGTTAAGAGAAGTTCATAAAGTTTTCCAAAAGTCTTTAACAAATGTTTTAACTTTGTTTTAAGACTTGAGTTTTGAGTTGAGTAAAGAGTAAAGTTTGAAGTGCATTTCTTCAAAAGAGTATATCGGGACTATGTATTCCCAAAGAGTAAATGTTTTCACATTTAAACAAGAAAGGACATTGAGATTTCCAAGAGATCTTTTAAGCTAAGTTTTTGAGTAATTATCTCAAACCAAAGAAATAGTTTTGTTTTTACAAACATATGAGCTAAAGATATTTTGGGAGTAGTATTGAGCACCGATATGGGGACGAGTTTGAGTTCAGATAACTCACGTCCCCATAAACCATATAGCCACCATGAGTAGAAAAGGGTCATACTTTTTAGATGGTTCCTTTAGTGCTTTTTAGCATAGATTAGTGGATCCATTTAGTGAGTTAGGTTTTATACCCCCAGCAAGGTATAGGACGGTCCTTGGTAGCATGAGATAAAACGATGTATCATCACTATAGCTCTTAAGTTATGGTTATTGGTTAGACAAACTCCCACAACAGTATTTTGTATTTTTTTTATATACAAGCAGAGTTCATATTGTATCTTTGTATACATACAGAGTTATTATTGTATTTCTAAATACATAGAGTTGACATCATGTTTTAAACAGTTTTTCCTTATACTGCACTTGTTTTTAAACTGCACTTGAAATGAGTTCAGTTATGTTGAGTTGAGTTGAACCAGGTAAGTTCTTCAGTTCCCTTCAAATTATTTTCAAGCTTAAGTTGTGTTTAGCATTCCAACTCGCATACTCGTACATTCAATGTAATGATGCCAATTGACCTGCATCGTCTTATGATGCAGACGCAGGTAACCAGGATCAGCATCCAGCGTATCGTTGATCCAATTGAGCTTCAGAGTTGTTGGTGAGCCTCTTTGCATTCCGAAGGATCCCTCTTTTCATTACTTTATCATTTTAGTTCATTAGGATGTCGTGGGCCTGTCCCGACATCCATCTCAGTTGTTTTAGAGGCTTCATAGATAGTCAGTCAGATGTTAGTTCATTCGTTATCATTTTGTTATTGGCTTATGTTCAGATTTGAGTTGCCATTTTGGCTAAGTTAAATGTTTATTTTTAAAACATTATGAGTTTCGTTTGAGACAATTGAGTTATTTAGCATATGAATCCTTTTCTTAATGCTTAAAGTCTTCTGCTGAGTAAGTAAGACAGGTAAAGGGTTCGCTTCGGGCCAGCAATGGTTCTCGAGTGCCGGCCACGTCCAGGGTGTAGGCTCGGGGCGTGACAATCTTGATCTTGAACTTGAATTTTATCTTGATCTTGATCTTGAACTTGATCTTGATCTTGACTTGAACTTTATCTTGATCTTGACTTCTAGTTGAATTTAAGGGCTTCGAGCTTGATCTTGAATCCGGTGGTCTTGATCTTGATCGTTCTTGAACTTGAACTCTTGAATTCTTGAACTTGAACACTTGAATTCTTGAATTCTTAAACTTGTAGCTTGTAGAGAAATTTGTGGCTTTTGATCCACGAGTTTTCTCTAGCTTCTTGTTAGAATTCTTGGTTCCTTTTCTGAAATAAGAAAAAAAATTACTAACCTACAACCACGAATATCCACTTTGAAACCCAGCGACGAAGAAAAGTATGAAACCCTAGCCACGAAATGAGGGAGAAGGGGTAAAGTCGTTTCTGGAAAATAATGAAATGAGGGGGAAAAAAGAGTAATTAAGATTTAGGGATTTAGTCTATGTGGCAGTGGAACCCTATTGGCGGGCAATGTGGCATCCACATGGCATTTAACAACTTTTGTTAATAAGAAGGACACTTTTGACCTAATAGTTTCACGGAAAGGGTAGTTTTGAGCCGAAATATAGTTTAAGGGTAAATATGAGCTATTTCGAATAGTTTAAAGGTATTTTTTACCCTTTTCCGTTTCCTTTATAATATGTGCCAAGCTTCACATTGTAAGAATCCTTCCGTTTTAAACAAATTGTCTTGTTTCTCAAGCTTCACCTTGATTGGAGAGGATGCTGGAATGCCAGGGTTTTGTCTTTTTATAATACGGAGAATTAACTCTTACTTTATTTTTCAGTGTTTTTTATGCATATTCCCTCATGCTTTCCTTTGTTCAAGCTTCACCTCTTTGTGTTGCTTACTTCATTTGTCACCTTAGATGTTGAGGTATCCACTACTAGTACTTCATTGCAGTGCCATGCCAAAAGGGAGGAGAACAAATGAAGAATGTCATCCATCTAACGAAAAGAATATTGTCAGTTTACTGAACCAACAACATCAAGGACAAGGAGAGCGGAACAAATATTAAAACCAAATACCTTTATTGCCCACTATAAGTTCATTTGGTGGAGAAAGTTATTTGATCTCGTCATCACTTAAATAAAATATGAAGACAAAAAAATGAGAGTTTTCATTATATTGAAAGAGTAAATTAAAAGGTAACGGGAAGCAATTGAATAGTATTCCTTAAACTGATTTTGTCCCTCTTTGAGCCATTTGGTGCCATTAGAGTTTTGCAATTTTACTTTCCATATTGCTCCAGTAGGGACCTCAAGGAACACAACATCTCGCAGATCAACCCCATATTTGATTACAAATTCATCTGGGATATGTTGTACAAGAAGAAAACAAATGAAAATTGTAGTCAAGCTTTGAAATTAAAGTGTATCTATTTCAAAGAAACCAAAAGTAGAAAGGGAAAAAAGCATTGCATATGAACTTTACTAATTTAGAGTCATGAGGAGATAAGATGATCTTAAAGAACTGAGGAGATATATTCACTATTTCTCTTCTTCTTCACTTTTGCTTTTGAGTTTTGAGTCCAAACTCCACTCTTTTTATCACTATTACCTTCCGACTTTTCAACTTTCTAACTTTTTTAATACTGTCGTTCAATTTAAACCAAAAGGCTTGTTAAAACTAAATTCACATTTACACTAACACTTTCAGGTTTCATATAAAGTCAATATTTAATTATTATATTTGCAGTAAATGTTAAAGTATGCACATTGACTTTAGCTGGATCATTATGTTAATATACTATGATGTACTTTAACTATCCATTGAAATGGATAGAAAATGTTAGGTTCTTGATTTACTCTTTGTGCAGATAACTTTTCATCTATGATACATTATAAAAGACTACTATGGGTTGATACAATCATGCTTAAATCCTAAGCGTAGTATTAAGTCGCAAACAATCATCTTTCACTCAAAGATTGCAAGCACATGAGACACATTCATGATAAAATTATCACTAGCTGGCATGTGAATAATTGCTATTCAAAATCATCAAGGAACACACAACAACAAATAGTCATTATTTCATCATAAAGCACATATTAAACAGTTATATTAGTGAATAAATACTACAACATTCCAAACTCCTAACTAACATCATACCAAAAGTCTTGTACTGTATTTGCTCTCTTCAAAAAAGTGATCAATAAATATAATACCAATCTACTAAATTAAAATGAGAAAAGGTTCCAGTTACAAAGTCTTTTTATCTGTGATTGGTGGGGCAAAAGAATTACATTTTGCACACATCAATTTGGAAGGTACGAAACATCCATCAGTGTATCATGTTACTTATGGTAAGAATATATATATATGTAATATTAGTTGAAAAAGCTCTCTACCAAATACCTAAGACCTAAAAACCCTAACAACTCGACGGCTGCCATGGCCATAGCCACCACCGGTGGGATTAGCCACCGGAGGAATTCCCACCCTTACCTTTGCAATCCACACCAACCTAAGCATAGAGGACTGAATGCAATACAATATGCTCATATACTTAAACCAAAAAACATTAACCCTACATAACTTGTTGTTTCTCCCAAACCAGTGGTGATGCTACATGGAGGACCGAACATCACGTGGAAGGATTCAGAAGTCAAAGCTCTGATCATACAAGAAAATTTACAATATGCTATTATTGGGAAATTTTCTTATGGCAAACCGTACATCATGGAGTTGAGGCGAACAATACCGCGACAATGTGGAATTAAGAGTGAGTGCATAGTAGGAGTATTGGACACACAAGACATATATTGATCAGACTTTCAACTCTGTAGGACTATGTGCATCTTCTGTCCATAGCAGCCTTTTATGTGAAGGCTAGAGAGAATTACTAGCAGATAAGGACTTTTAAATGGGATCCATGGTTTGAGCCAGAAGTAGAAACCACAATAGCGGTGGCATGGATATCTTTCCCATTTACCCCCAAATTTCTTTGCGAAAGAGGCCATTTTTTTCTATAGCTGTAGCAGTTGGTAAACCACTAACGGTGGACATGGCAACAAGAAATCAAATGAGACTAGTTGTGCTAAGGTCAAAATTAAAGTTGATCTGACGGCCAAATTACCACAAATGGTGAGAATCATAAAAGAAGATGATGATACGGGGGCATAAAATATAAAAGGATTAAAGTACAGTATGACTATATGCCCAAGTACTATAAGTAATGTTGCTTACAAGGGAATGATGAGCATACATGTTATGCTCTACATCCAGAATTATATGAAACTAGAAGTAAAGAGCAGAAGAATAAGAAGGAGAAAAGGGACGATGTTACAATGGGTATGCAGAGAGAACAAAAGAGGGTACTGACAAATTGAAGAATTGTAGGATGTAAACAAAATAAGTAGGAATGGATGGTAAGAAGAACAAACAAATATAGAAGGGATAAGTATGTGCATATTGAGGGAAAGAATGACGTGCAAGATGCAGTGATAGAAGGAGAAGAAGAAAGGGCGACAGAGAATGAAGTAATCAAGGAGAAAGAGGAAACAACAAAAGAGTGGGTAAATAGCTGAAGCTAATCTTAACAATCATGGGGAGGTAGCAAGGGAGATGGAAATGGGAAAAAAGGAAATAATCCAACAGGAAGTTAGAGGAATACAAGAAAAAATTGAAAACACAGGGTTAGAAACGGATGAAACAATAGACAAGAAAGTAGATGTAGAGAAAGACAGAGCATTAGTGCTTTATGAAGATAACAATGATGAAGTTCTACCCTTGGCGATCCAAAAAGAAAATGAAGAAGACAACCAATATCAGTCGGTTGTAAGTATGGGAAAAGAAGATTTGATACAAAACATTGATAAGGTGGCCATGGAAGAGGACCTGTCCTCTAAATAAAAAGGTAAACTGAAGGAGTCATATACTAAATTGAAGAAGCAAGTAGGGGGAGAATTACAAGAAACACAAGCCTCGTCAAGGTCAAATAGAACGATCATCAAGAATACAAAGTATCAATGAGAGCCTTAATATGGAATATAAGATCAGTAAACACCTAATGCAGCAAGCAATAGCGAATGTGAATGGTAAAATTTGGGCTTTCATAGATGAGGTTGTGGCAGATCAGATGCTAACTCTCATATTACTTAATCAAGGAAAGGGTATTAAGATGGTAATTTCATTAGTGTATGCTAAATGCACTCAAGGTGAAAGGCTTCAGCTATGGGAATCCTTGGAAACAATAGCCAGTAGTAGTCTTCACTGGCTAGTCGGAGGAGACTTTAATGTGATTAGTAATGCTAAAGAAAAATTAGGAGGATGTCCAGTGTCAGAAAGGGAAGTTGAAGATTTTAATCATTGCATCAATGTATGCAACTTGGAGGATCAAAAGTTTAAGGGTAGCAAATACACGTGGTGGAATGGTAGAACGGATGGAGATTGTATTTTCAAAAGACTGGATAGAATATTATGCAATAATGGTATGGAAAATATCTTCCAGTGTTAGAAATGGAGTATCTAGTGAGAAGTGGATCAGATCATACACCCTTGTTAATTAATTTCCATACCACCAATGAAAATGTGGTGAAACCATTTAAGTTCCTCAACTTCTGGTTAAAGGGAGGAATCTTTTATGGAAGTTGTGAAGAAACATTGGACTGTAGATTTCGAAGGGGACCCTTTTAGTTTATATCATCATCAATTGAAACGGGTAAAGAAAGCACTAACTTAGTGGAGTAAAGACACTTTTGGTAATATTTTTCAGGAGATAATCACTTTGGAGGAAGTTATCAAAGTGCAAGAAGCACAATTTGAGAGAGTGCCTTCAGAAACCAATAGGGAAAACCTTAGTAAACTCAGGTTGCACTAAAGAAGCAATTACATAGGGAAGAAGAGTTTTGGAAGCAGAAAGAAGGAATGCAGTGGTATAAAGAAGGGGAAAGGAATACTAAGTTCTTTCACACTATTGTAAAAGGAAGAAGAAGTAGATTAAGGGTAAATCGAATTCAAAATAACGAAGGAGAATGGCTTGAAGACCAAGAAGACATAGAAGAGGTAGCAATAGAGTTCTATAGAAGGCAATTCACAAAACATACAGAGGAGAAGAATCCAGAATTACAAGGTCTACCATCAAGGGAGGAAGTCAAGAGGGTTGTAATGGGATTAAATAAAGATAGTACAGGCGGACCAGATGGCATGACATGAGCTTTTATCAAAATACATGCGAAGTCATTGGAGAGGATATATACAAAATGGTCAGAGCTTTCATGGGAGGGGTGGAACTGCCAAGGTTCATCACCCATACGAATTTGATGCTATTCTCTAAGAAAGCTGTTATTAATACCTTGTCGAACCTGCGGCCATTTCCTTTAAGTGATTTTGTGAACAAAATCTTTTCAAGAATAATTCACGAAAGAATTAAAATAGTGCTGCCAGAGATAATTTCAGTGGAGCAAGCATGTTTTGTACAAGGTAGAAGTATTGCAGAGAATGTGCTACTGGTGCAAGAAATTATCTTGGTAATCAGGAAACTAGGTAAAACCCCAAATATAGTTATCCAAATGAATAAGATGATGAAATACGATAGGGTGGAATGACTATTTAAAACCAAAGTGCTATGAAGGATTGGATTTGGGATAAAAATCATTGATATGGTATATAAGCTGCTTAGTAACAATTGGTATTTGATTTTGTTGAATAGGCAACCAAAGGGGTTCTTTAAATACTCTAGGGGGATTAAACAAAGGGACCCACTCTCACCTACGCTATTTATTATTGCAAATGGAGTAATGTCAAGAGCTTTAAATTCACTAATGAGGAAGAAGGAATTTAAATGTTTTGGAATGCCTAGAGGAAGCCGCAAATTGAATCATTTGGCTTTCACCGATGATATGATCATTATTTGCAATGAGGAGGTGAGAACAATGCAACTGGTTACAAATACATTGAGGAGATATGAAGATATATCGGGGCAAAAAGTAAACAAAGAGAAAAGTGCAATCTATTTGCACCATAGTATAGCAGGAAGAGAGACAATAATGGTAGAAGTCGCAACAAGTATATTAAGGAAAAATTTTCCCTTCACCTATCTAGGTTGCCCCATTTTTAACAAAAGAAAGCAGCAATCCTACTATCAACATATGCTTTAAAGGACTGGATCTAAAATTCAAGCATGGAAAGGCAAACTACTATCGTTTAGTGGCAGAGAAATTCTGATCAAGCATGTACTACAAAGCACGCCTATTCATTGTCTAGCAGTTATGAAACCTCCGGTTAATGTCTTAAATCAAGTCCTAAAAATGATGGCACAGTTCTTTTGGAGCAATTGTGTGGGAGGGAGAGGATGACATCGGATAAAATGGAGTAATTTATGTCTACTTGAGAAGGAAGGAGGACTTGGATTCAGACTTATGCGAGATTTATCAATGGCACTATTTTGTAAGTTATGGTGAAACTTCAGAACTAGGCCATAAATATGGAGTGAGTATATGCAAAACAAGTATTGCAGGAATATCCACGTTAATGCAATTTTATGGAAAACAGGAGGAAGGGGTTCACAGGTACGGAAAAAGATGTTACAGTCTAGAGATATCATTGAGCATAAGATCTTATGGCACACAAGGAAATGATTGTCATCAGCTTGGCATGAAAACTGGACTGGGTTGGGTACTTTATATACTATTACGGGAGAAGACTTTGCTTGGGATAATACATACAAAATGATTGATGAACTAACTAGGCATGGGAATGGGATACAAAAGTGTTAAATGAGATACTCCCGCAGGAGTTAGTAAATCATATTCTGCAGAATATTCAGCCCTCAAGAAGTGAAGGAAAGACAAACAAACCTTGTTGGATGCTGGAGACAAGAGGAGAAACCACTGTTAAATCATCTTGGCAGTACATCAGACATAGGAAAGATGAGAACAAAATTTATAAGTTGATATGGTCAAAGGGTGTGCCTTTTAAAATGGCTTTTATAATGTGGAGAGTATGGAAATTCAAAGTTCATGTGGATGATAGATTGAGAAGATAGGGACTAGAAGGGCCATCCAAATATTGGTGTTGTAACAGGCCTCAACAGGAGACACTAGCTCATGTGTTCCTGAAATCTGATTCAGCTAACAAGACTTGGTCCTACTTCTGTTCTTTTGTAGGTCTAAATATGGAAGGGCTTCAATTGAGAGAAGTTATAATATTGTGGTGGGGGACATAAGTTGGAAGCAATATGAGACCATTTTATAAAGCTTTACCAAGCTTTATATTATGGGAACTGTGGAGGAAGAGAACTAGGATGAAACATGAAGGAAAGAAGGCATATGTGGCACGAATCATTCACAATGTTAATAGGAACATGTACATGCTGATAAAGCTAATGAAACTTAAATTGTTGTGCCTAGTAACTGGCCAGATATGTTGAGAGTATTGGAAAGTTACTGTCCTAAAATGAAGGTTACGAAGTTTCTTTGGGAATTCCCACCCATTGGCTGGTTAAAATATAATACTGATGGTGCTTCTAGGGGAAATCTGGAGCTCAGTTCTTATGCCTTTTGTTAGAGAGATGATAAGGGAGATATTAAATATGCAGAAGGAGGAATTATAGAGAGTACTACAAATACTATGGCAGAAGCTAAAGCTACTAAAGGCATGTAAGCATTGTAAGTAGTCACAACATAATCAAATCATCATTCCCCTGTTCGACAAAAGTTGCATTTATATACAATAATCATATTGTAGCGGGTATAGTTTAGTGGTAAAAGTGTGATTCATTCTATTATCCCTTAAATAGTTAAAGGGTCCTTCAGTTTGATTCGTATTTTGATCAAAAACTTTATTTCTTAAAAGGATTTAATCTTTTGACTGACTCAATGCTAATGTGCAAAGTATTAGAGGATAAGTGGAAAAGTCCATGGATAATTGATGCAATGGTGACATAAATTAAGACATGCTTGCAAGATAAACAATACATTATCCAACACATTCCAAAGGAAGGAAACAAGCTAGCAGATCATTTGGCAAACAGAGCTATTGACATAGGAAATTGTTCATACACAGAGTTTAACAACTTAGAGATTGAGGGGATGAGGATTATAAACAGTGACAAATTACTATGCCCATATTTAAGAGTGTCACCAACAAAGGGATAAAGGGCCTCGAAAGGCTACAACATAAAGTTTTCACCAGCAACATAATTACAAAAGCCTTGAAGGCAGAAAAAAAAGTGTGAAATGTTATCTAGCCTATATTACTCCAGCCAGCAAAAAAGGACTCAACAAAATGGGAGGATCTGGAGTCAAGTTTGAACGAGATAACTTGGAGAAAGCCATCATCACTCTTAAAAGGTGGCGGTGCAAAGTTACCCATGCATTCAGTCACAAAACTACCTACAAGAGGACAATAATCAGTAACCAGATGAGGAAAAGAAAATGAAAGAACATCAAGAGGGTTTTACCAAGTGAAGAAGCCACATTCCATCAGACAAGACCCAACAAAAAAAAACATTAAGCACGACCCATGGAACCTGAGAACATAGCTGGGAAAGAATAGGGAAGTAAGCAGCAAAGAAAAAGGTCAAAACTAGAAACTATGTTACTTAGTCTTATTAGTTGACACACTAGCATCCTTGAAGAACATCACCATAACATTGATAACCCACAACAGAAGAAGGCGGAGACATGGATTAGTCCACGGTGGTAGCATATGTCAGGCGAAGAAGTGGATAAAGAGACAAGGTAAATGAGGAGACCGGAGAAAACGGCAAGGTGAAATAATAAGACCTAAGTTAGGAAACCCTGTCTTAGTTAGATTTATAGGCCTATCAAGTGGGCCTATCATGTTTTATTTGTTATGTTTTTCATTTGTTTTCATTTTAAGTGTTGAGCTAAATGTGAGTTGGGCTCTACCCGTGGAAGTGTAAGGATGTGTAATTTGTTTTTTGAATTTTGAATAAAACACAAAATTTGCTTTAAAAAAAGTAAGAACATAATATACCCCAAATGTCTAAAATATGAATGCGCTAATGATTCTTTCAACAGTTAATATCTACTAGACAAACAAAACATCAGTTGTTTTACTATAATGACAAGCTCATTGTGCAGAGCAGAAGCCAAGTTGCCATTAGAAATGAAATCACTGATCATAAGTTTCTCATCAAGAGCCTAATAATAAGCTCTTAACCTCACAACATTAGGATGCTTAACCTTTACAATTCCTTAAATCTCGCTTACAAACTCCTTATATATTTGTTCCCCACCTTCCTCTAACCTCCTCACTGCCACTGAATATCGTTCCCAAGCACAATGAAAATATTTTAATTGGTATATCTCTTCTCGAATATACGAAACACCATACAATTGAATAAGAGACAAAATGTGATGTGGTTAACTACAACCTGGAAGCTTGTAAGACTTCGACTTGTACACAAAGATCATATTAAGTCCATAAATGAAAAATAAAAAAAGAATCAAGTAATAACTGATTCAACAACATTTAACAAACAATAGAGTTGAAAAGTTGCAAGATATCTAGGAAAAAGACTCAATAATCTGTTGCCTCTACTAATTCTACCTCCACTACTACATCCTTATTAAACAAAATTCTTGCCAAATGAAGTCGCTCAAGAGATTTGAGTATTCCAGTTCATTATTTGACAAATACAAACATAGACAGGTAAACCACGAAAATTACAACAAAATAAACCTATTTCTACCACAAAATACATGATAAATTTGATAATTTCGAATGACAAATACAACAAAATTAACCTAATTTTCCCTCCATGCATATATACAAACAACCAAAAAAACAAACTTACCTGGTAAATATAACCAGTAATTTGTACAAAACTTTTAGCTCTATGAAGATTCAGATGAGAAAATCCAAAGACATGAGGTAGGTTCATTTACCAAAGAGGTGAAAAGTGAAAAATATTACCTTAGAACACCTATCCCAATTTCGAATCTGGTGAGTAGCTGAAGTTTAGAAGTTATGAGGTAGCTGAAGTGACATATAAATGGTGGTGTAGAGAAGTGTAGTTGTGAGAGAAGAATTGGAAGACTCAGAATAATCTGGAATAGTGAGTGAAGTTTTCAAAAATGTATTTGTATTTCATGAACTAAAAATACAGTATAAAAATATACATGTTGTATTATATACTTTGTATAAATAATTATATTTTCAGATGGGGGCTCAAAACATCCGCTATTTATTTACATTTTTCTCTTTTCAGATGGTGGGGATTCTAAACCAGCGCTATTTACTTTTAATTTATGTCAACTACCAAATCCTTTTTATTTGATGTAATTTGATACATGCTCAATCATTAAGTGTCTTTTATAAACTAATGTTCTATTGCCTAAGGGCATTGTGTTCATACCTCCAGGCCCTGATAGATAAGTAGCCATGCTTTTTTAGTAGTGTTGTTAAGCTCTAACTGACCGGTAAGCTCCACTTCCTTTGGAGTTGTCTGCATGTTTAGAGTTGTAGTGTCTTTTGTTGTATATATAACTCATCGAAAAGTCAGGTCTTGCCTTGACCATTATCTATACTCTTAGAGACTTGCAGATTTGAGTGGTGATGTAGTAGGTTGTCGACCATGTCACATTGCTACTTGTTAATATTAGCATGGTGACCTTGTTTGCCCACTGACCTGTTTCTATTATAAATTATAGTGTTAGGTTGGATCGAAATTAGGAGAGTGAAGAGAGGAAGGAACCCTCTTTTTAAGTCCTACGTACTGCTCTTCTCTCAATCGCTCTTTGGTATTCGGAAGTGGAAAGCGAACTGCTGGCTATGGCCGAAAAGAGAGGACACTGACCACCCTAATCTAATCTCGATTAGAACAGAAAAACTCAAGACGCATACTGAAAAAGTCAATCCCCCCCCCCCCTTTTTTTTGTATGCACCAGGTAGATATCAATACTTTATGGATAACTATTTTAAACAACTAGAAAATTGTGTAGTATATATTGATGATATATTACTATATTCTAAAACCCAAGATGAACACATAAGATTATTAGAAAAATTCATACATATTATAGAATACTCAGGTATAAGCCTAAGTA
>JAJOOR010029536.1:0-18764 GCA_036250505.1 Solanum acaule
AATTTAATTTTCAAATATTTTAATATTATTTTAAACTTTAATATAAAATTGAATTTTAAGGTTTAAACTTTAAATTCAATATAAACTTTCAACTTTAAAGTCAATTTTAAACTTTAAATTCAATATAAACTTTAAAATTTAAAGTCAATTTTAAATTTTAAAGTTTAAAGTTTAAACTTAAATTCAATTGAAACTTTAAAGTTTACTTTAAAGTTTAAAGTTTTAAATTGAAGTTTTTTAATAATATAATACTATTAATTAATAATATAATATTATATAATAATTAAAGTTAATAAAAAAAAAAATTACCGGTACACAATGATCCGATAAGAACCGGTTCCGGTCCGGTCCAAAGCAGTTCCTATCCGGTAACTAAGGTACCGGGCGGAACATTTGGGAATTTCCGGTTAAACCGGTTCTGGTAAGACCCGATTCCGGTAAATAAATCCGGTAACGAGGACTGGTTCCGGTAAAACCAGTCATGTTGATCCGGTCCTGTCCAATTGCCAGCCTTAGTGTGACCGCAATACAGGTTGAGATAAATCGTTGGGTACATGCTTTCAATAGGAAATTTGCAAGATAATCGTGACTAGGCTAAGCTTTAGATGGAAATAAGTTCCCTCTTGGGGAACTTACCCCGTTTCAAATGGGTTCCTCTCGGACACCCATTTGCCGCATGAAGACCAGCCTATGCCTTACCCCCACTCACTCTCTCGAGCTGAGTGTTAGGATATGGGACTAGGGCTCACCCTCTCGGGCTGAACCTCATGTCGACCCACTCCTTAGGCCATCAGTCTAGTGGTCTTGGTTTCGCGACCTCCCTCTCAGGCAAGCCGAAAATACATGGGTGGTTTTGTATTTGCAACTACAAATCCATTAAATTAAACCACAACCACTCGGTGAAATCACCATTAAAATACATCTAACCTATCAGCAATCAAGACCCAACAACAATATCAACACATATTTGTTAAATCACACCCCAAGAATGGGGGTTTTTAGCCATACATCAAGAAATAACAAAATACACCTAAAATGATACTAAAATCAAATGGGTATAAGAAATTAAAACTTGATTTAAGCAAAGGAAGAAGAATGGAGAAGACCCACTTCCAACTTGGGGAAGATGAAATCCTTCTCTCTTCAAGTCTCCCACAAAACCCTCTCCAAACTAGAGAGAAAATATTTCAAAAAAAGTACTATTCTATTGTGAATATTATAATAATGGTTTGGAACTTATAAAAATTAATAAGAAGTTTAGTATTTATAGCCATCAGAAGTTAGTGTTGGCGGATAGTTCGGCGAGGTTAGTCGAGTTCGCCGAATGACTCGGCGACTCGCCCTTCTTCTGTCTCATCGTTGTTTAGTGCTTGCCTTCAGCATCTTCACGTTCTGGACCATTAGGCGGTATAGTACTGCTTCACGAAACCATTCGGCGAAGCGCCAACTGCACCTTTCATCGCCTTTTTTATCCTCTTCCTTCAGGGCTTCGCATACTGGAACAAAGGGCGGAGTCTGTCTTTTCGGCGAATCGCCAAAGGTGCTTGGCGATGTTCAGGCTTCAGCTTCTTCGTTCTTTTCAGCCTTTTTGTTCCTTTTTGCGCCTAAGTGTCCATGATTTCACTTAAACTTCAAATACCTAAAACTTAAGCGTTTTCATTAGATATTGAGATAAAATAAGCATTCGACACTATTTCTATCAAAATAAAGCCCTAAATTAGTCCAATTTGTGGACTCATCAACACCCCCAACTTAAACTTTTACTTGTCCTCAAGCAAACTTAAGTTCAGCCGTTCAAAAAGGGTGTCTCAAACAGTGCTACACAAGACTCAATCATGAGTGCACACAACAAGACTCAATTTACTTATGCAAGGATCAATTGTGTACTCAAAGATTCAAGTTATGACACACCATTGCCAAAGATTCTCATGCTCGCAATACTTGCTACTTGTGCAAGTTCAAGCTCAATAAAAAGTATATAAATGCCCTCACATAAAGAATGAGTCCATATTCACACACAGATATGAGTCAATTTAAGATCAGGAATCAGTTACAACGCTCACACTCAAATAAAAGGAACACAATGCATGTTTTCACCCATAGGTTTTCCCTTATTTTCCAATTGACTTTCGATCCAGCTTACTCAAGATCAAAAAGGTCTTTCTAAGGCTTGTAATGGGGCTGAGTGCAAAGGTATGGTCATTTAGGCTCAGTGAATTTTTCCTCGTGAGTTGTGGTACTCTCAAGGCATTCCCTTCTTTTCCTTTAGCAATACTTTTTCTAGTGCTTATAAGTCACCTTTTTATTCACCTTCATGGATTGCTTGGAAACCCAATTTCCTTTGTACTTTATTCCACACACATTTTTTTATAAGGGGTTTCCATTTTTATGCAATAGCATGGGTGATGGGGACTTTTCTTGCACTTCTTGACTTCTCCTTTTCCTTTTCACCACACCCCAACTTAGGTCTTTGGCCTAAGTTGGCTATTCACTAAACCACAACTCAAGAGGATTGTAGGTAGTGGGTCAAGTAAGATCTAGGGTTCATCAAGGTTCTTCCAAAGAAATGTAAGGCTCAAAGGGTGTTCAAAAGAGTTTCACACGCTCACGGGTAGGCCACAAAAGAGGTATATGTCAAATTTGGCTCACACTCTTTGAAGTTGCCTAAGATCATTTCAAGAGAACACCTTTCTAAATCAATCAGACTAACGGGGTAAATTCTAGGTTTATTCATGCATGGTTCAAAGCAAGCTAATCACACAAGGCATCGACACTTAAGTCAAACAAGACCACACACTTTTGCTAATGTGCAACGGTCATTACAAGAGAATCAATTCGATAAATGGTTAATCACAACGAGATGCAAAGAGTTCACATATTGTTTATGCAACTTCATTTGGCCTCATCGTAGCCGTACATTCATGTTCGTTCAATTGAGAGCACTATGCAAGTCATCGGTATTGATCGAAATCAAGACTCAAATTTTTACAAAAGAACAGCCACATTCAACTCGCGAAGGGTGGCAAAAATGTGCGAAAAATTCAAAAAAAAATTGAAAGGGTCAAAATCATTTTGCAATTAAAAATAAGCGGAGCCACAAGCTCAAACATCCACAAAAGCAATGTAAAAACAATTTTAAATAGAACAGCCCAAATGTACACCAAAACACAAGTATCTGAAACAAGCAACAAACAAAACAAGGTGGGCCTCACCCCACCACAAATAAGAGCGTTTGTCCTCAAATGCAAATAATAACAGTATCCAAAGTTGAAGAAAGATAAGGCATATAAAGAGGTAAAGAAGGGTCATGTCTATGCAGTCTCTCTATCTGCTAGGGCATCAGTGCCCGATACATCTCTCTGAAGTGAAACAATGGTCCCCGGAGTATTATTGTTTTGGTTCTCATTGTTTGCCTTTGACTTAGCCTCAGCAGCAAGATTAGCTGCAATCATTTGGTCTATCTCATGAGCTGCTTCAAAGGCTCGCATTGCATTAACTAAACTCCGAGCCCCTGGAGGCACATTAGGGTCGATGGGAATTCTTATCTTTGCCCTGGCTTCCTTGGTATATTTCCTTTGTCTGGCTAGCTCTGCTTTCTTTTCATCTTTCTTAAACTCTCGTGCTCTTATCTGCCTGGGTGGATCATTTCTACCTGCGACTTTTGGTCTAGCCATCACTACAAAGACTTCGAGGATAAGTTAGATAGCAATTCAAACAAGAGAAAAAGGGTGTTTCTGGGTGTGGAATCGCTTAGCCAAGCTAGTTGGTGAAGTACTTATCCTGTTAGGCCAATTGTTGAAAGTGATGTACAATTGATACAAGGGCGATCAAAGGATCTTTCAGTGAGTCGCCGAGTGCATTGTGCAAATTAAATTGGCCGCCGAAAGTCACAGATCAATCAATACATAAAGTATTTAGTTAAAGGCAAAATAGGGACGTTAGGCAAACCGCCGAGCAGTTCGGCGAATTTTGTTCATCTCGCCGATTGGCTCAACGTGTCTATTTTCAACCCAGCCTTTCGAACTTCACCCTGCAACCCCAAATAATGCAACATGAACTTATATAACTCAATTTCAACGATGACCCATAGAAACTTCTACTCCCTCTGCGTAACAATTCAGCTCAAAGCATAGCTAAGTGGGAATCCCTCGAATCATGCAGAAAATATCAAATCATAATCGATAACAAATGCAATCCCAGAAACTTAGGTAGAGATTTTATACCATCAATCATTATGTAAATGAGTACAGATTTTGATAAAATAACTGAGGGGTTCGATTACCAACCTTTGATGCCAAATTAGATAGTACTGACTTGCTAGGCAACAATGTGATCCTAATCCGAGCACAATTTGACACTTAAAATACTTTAAAAGTGAGATAAATATAACTACTAAAGTGAGAGTGTGAGTTTGTGAAAAGGGACGAAGTGAAAGAAAGTGAATGAAATGGAACTTTTAAACCTGTGGCTTGTGACCGTCCAGTTTCTGTTCATTCGGTGATGTTAGTCGATCTCGCTCCATCACTCGGTGAAACGCCGAATATCTAATTTCCTCACCGAATATAACAGAGTTTTCAGTTCATGTAAGCAGTGCATCGGAAGTCTTTATCGAGATCGCCAATTGGATTGGCGATGCGTCGACAAAATTCATACTTCGCCGAGTTTTACAGAATCAACCTTTAAGATGTATTGCGTCAAATAGTGGGAATTATAGGGTACGCTGTACTTGTCGGCAATCCGCCAAACTGAACTGTTGCTCGCCTCCATACATCTTTTCAAGCACTTTCCTTACTCATTATGTACAAACAACACATTATTATTTCATCAAGATAACAAAAAGCGAGTAAATGGCTTTGGGTTGCCTCCCAAACAGCACCTTAGTTAACGTTGCGGCACGACGCAAGTTAACCTTCAGACCTCACTCTTGGGGTTAGCCATAGTATCACTAGGCAAACCCCCTTGTTGTCTCGGATTGAAATGAGACGAGAGATAACCCATTTGGGTCTCTAACTTTTTGATTGAAACTGAATAAGAGGTGACAGTCTAGCTGAGGGTAGACACGTCTTCTTTCATACCTTTTAGCATTTTTCCTGACCCTTCAACTTTGTTTAGGATACGTGAGAGCATATCCTCAGACCTACCACCTTCCGAATCCTTGGGCTTCTGACACTCGTGGGGAGGCACGTATCTATCCTTCTCCCCATCCTTCCAAATTGGATTACGGTCCCTCTATTCACGATCTCGATCCTTCTAGCCTTCGTCTCTAACCCATCCTTGATTACCACCCTGCCTTGGGTAGTTTGAACGATAGCCCCCGCCTTGGTTAGCTAGAAAATTTACTTTCTCGTCATACATGGCTTCAAACTTCATCTCCTCAGGACTCGCACCCCCGACTCCCACAGCATTGACACCACAGGTACCAGTCCCCATGACATTTTTGGATAAAATGTCAAGTTGCGTTATGATCTTGGCCATGTTTTGGTCTCTCTCATTATCTTTCTCAACATGTTCCTTGGATAGCTGAAATATGACCGGTGAGACCTGGTCTTTGTGGGTGTACCACGCCTTGTTGATGGTTGTCATGCCATCAAGAAGTTGAGCTGCTACAGCATATGGTTGCTGCATTAATCCTCTAGGCGAGAGTTGGTCAGCTACACCTTTGTTTACCGAGTCTAGACTTCGGTAAAAGTATTGAAGGAGTACATTATCAGGTAGACCATGGGTTGGGCATTGTAGCACCAATTTTTTAAACCAGAGCCAAGTTTCGTGCAGAGGCTCTCCATTCAGACGCTTAAAGCTTTGGATGCTGTCCCGAATAGTCATCATCTTCGAGGGAGGGAAATATCACACATTAAATGCGGTTACCAACTCATCCCAAGAAGTGATCGAGTTACGTGACAACTCAGCTAGCCACTTGCACGCCTCCCCCATCAATGAGAAAGGGAATAGCCTTAATTGAACCGACTCCTACGAGATGTTTTTGAACGAGAATGGTCCACACACATCAACGAAGTTTCGAAGATGCTCATGTGGGTCCTCATGTGCTAATCCACTAAAAAGTCCCTTTAGTTGCAAGAGTTGCAACATGGTGCTCGTTATGTGGAACACCGCATTTCCCTCTGCTGGAGGTAGACGGATGGCTCCAACACCTCCCATGAGATGTAGATCATTGATGTTGGGCTCTTGGACATCGTTGAGGTTGCCGATATCGTCCTGATGGCCCACCTAGCTCCCGTTACTACCATTAACAATCATGCTTTCTGAAATGCTTACACAATCAGCAAAACAAAACTAAAAATTAAGTTAGTAAATTACAACTAAGAAGAACAAAAATTCTACTAATCTAAAAATTCTCAAATAACACCACTCCCCAGCAGCAGCGCCATTTTGATGCTTATCATGACCAACGACACTACCCTACGGTTCGAGTGTCTACAATCGTCGATAGTGTAGTAACCCAACTAAAGGTTAGGGTCGTGTCCCAAGGGAGTGTTTTTGAGAATTGATAGAAAAATAAAATTAAGCTCTAACTAGTCGTAGCTAAAGACATTAACAATTAAAAACATAGTAAATTAAAGGGGGCGACACAAAAGTGTCAAATATCGATTGGGGGTTTTGTCAAAAGTAGTAAAAAAAACAAAAATTAACAAGAAAATCAAGTATGGGGAAATGTTCTTGGGGTGTGACCGCAATACAAATTGAGATAAATCGTTGGGTATATGCTTTCAATAGGAAATTTGCAAGATAATAGTGACTATGCTAAGCTTTAGATGGAAGTAAGTTCCCTCTCGGGGAACTTACCCCGTTTCAAATGGGTTCCTCTCGGACACCCATTTGCCGCATGAAGACTAGCCTACACCTTACCCCACTCACTCTCTCGATCTGAGTGTTAGAATATGGGACTAGGGCTCACCCTCTCGGGCTAAACCTCATGTCGACCCACTCCTTAGGCCATCAGTCTAGTGGTCTTAGTTTCGCAACCTCCCTCTCGGGCAAGCCGAAAACACATGGGTGATTTTGTATTTGCAACTACAAACCCATTAAATTAAACCACAACCACTATGTGAAATCACCATTAAAATACAACTAACCTATCAGCAAGCAAGACCCAACAACAATATCAACACATATTTTGCTAAATCACACCCCAAGAATGGGGATTTTAGCCACACATCAAGAAATAACAAAATACACCTAAAATGATACTAAAATCAAATGGGTATAAGAAATTAAACCTTGATTTATGCAAAGGAATAAGAATGGAGAAGACCCGCTTCCAACTTGGGGAAGATGAAATTCTTCTCTTTTCAAGTTTCCCACAAAACCCTCTCCAAACTTGAAAGAAAATATCTCAAAAAAGTACTATTCTATTGTGAAAATTATAATAATGGTTCAGAATTTATAAATATTAATAAGAAGTTTAGTATTTATAGCCATCAGAATTTAGTGCTGGCGGATAGTTCGGCGAGGTTAGTCGAGTTCACAGATTGACTCGGCGACTCGCCCTTCTTCTGTCTCATCGCCTTTTAGTGCTTGCCTTCAGCATATTCACGTTCTGGACCATTGAGTGGTATAGTACTGCTTCGCGAAACTATTCGGCAAAGCGCCGACTGCTCCTTTCATCGCCTTTTTGATCCTCTTCCTTCAGGGCTTCGTATACTGGAACAAAGGGTGGAGTCTGTACTTTCAGTGAATCTCCAAAGGTTCTTGGCGATGCTCAGGCTTCAGCTTCTTCGTTCTTTTCAGCCTTTTTGTTCCTTTTTGTGCCTAAGTGTCCATGTTTCCACTAAAACTTCAAATACCTGAAACTTAAGAGTTTTCATCAGATATTGAGACAAAATAAGCATTCGAGAACACTATTTCTATCAAAATGAAGCTCTAAATGAGTCCAATTTGTGGACTCATCACTGAGCCTTGAAGGAAAAAGTCAAGTTGGCGATGAAAAGAAGCAGTTGACGCGTCACCGAGCAGTTTCGTGAAGCAATACCATATCGCTCAATGACTCATAACTCGAGGAGGTTGAAGGATAAAACAGAAAGGCAATGAAATTGACCAAACGGCGGATCACCAAGTGTATCGGTGATCCCGACTAATTTCGCCGAAGAGTCCTCTGCAGCACAAATTTTCAATCACTATAAATACTTGTTTAAATTTCTAGCTTAGTATCATATCACTATTATTATTAGAAATTTTTATAGTTTTTGAGAGAGTCTAAGTTTTAGGGGGTTTTGGAGACTTTGTTCTAAGACCTTGAAGATTCAAAGGGTTTCAACTCCAAGAAATTGAACTTGGGTCTTAAAGATTCTTCACTCTTGACGTGTTTTAAGACTTAATCCTTTATACCCAGTTGATGGAAACTGATTTTGGTATAAATTTTTATCTCTTTTACATGTCTAGCTAAAACCCCAATTCTTGGGGTGTGATTTTATGAATATAGGTTAGATTATTTTTTGGGTTTTGCTTGTTGATGGTTTATTTGTTGTTTAGATGTGATTTTGTTTAGTAGTTGTGTATGAACTTAATGGAATTGTAGTTGCAAATACGATTTCATCTTAGTGTCTTTGGCTTGCTCGAGAGAGGTCGTAAAACTAAGACTACTAAATTAATAGCCGGTGGTATTGGGTCGACATGGGTTTAGCTCGAGAGAGTGAATCCTAGTCCTTCTCCCACACATTCAGCTCGAGAGAGTGAATGGGCTAAGGCGGAGGCTGTGCTTAATGCGGCAACTCGGTGTTTGAGAGAAACCGAGTTGATTCGGGGTAAGTTGCTCAAAAGAAAATTTACCCCCACTATAGTCTAGCCTAGTCACAAATATTCAACAATTTACTATCAAAAGCATGTACCTGATAATTTAGTCTATCTCGTATTCCTATCACATCCCAAGAATCCCGTCTCTCTATCTAGTTTCTTTATATTTTTGCTGTTTTTAGTTGTTAATTAATACAAACCCCCCATTGATAATTGACACTTGCGTTACCTCTTAGATTTAGTATGTTTTTATTTGTTAATATTTATAGCTATGACTAATTAGAACTTAATTTTATTTCTCTATTAATTCTCAAAACCACTCCCTTGGGACTCGACCCCAACCCTTGGTTAGGTTACTTTACTATTGTACGATTGTAGACACTTGAATTGGAAGTTATGTTTTGATTACGCAAACATCATGGGTGCCAATCATGACGGTCCGGGTCATGATAGCTTTCTTCTTCAACATCTAGAGAGAGAAATATTTGAGAGGAAGACTTATTCTTCTTTTAAGAATTTGAGAGAATTATTTCAATTGGGGAAATTTGGGATAAAAACACTTATATAGGGCTTTAGGTGAAGGGTAAAAAGACATAGTGTTAGGCTAGAATAATTAGGAAAAGGCCTAAAAGCCATTCTTAAAAATAACTGCCGACACCATCGACGACACAACCTATGGTCCGTCGATTGACCTACGAACCGTCCTAGTCGACCGTTGATAGTCTCTAGGCCATCGGACAACGAGATCCATGTACGGTCCATGGAACAAATGACGAACCGTGCATAGCCTATGTGGTTCAGATGATTTTCTTTAAAATTCCACCAGTTTGAGACTCACCTACGAGACCTACCTACGACTCGTGCATTGAATGATGGAACGTCCTAGTGAACCGTTGAAATAGTACTGAAACTTGGCATTTTTAGGAACCTGGGCAAGCCAACCACAGAGTT
The DNA here is from genome assembly GCA_036250505.1 of Solanum acaule. Classification (NCBI taxonomy): domain Eukaryota; kingdom Viridiplantae; phylum Streptophyta; class Magnoliopsida; order Solanales; family Solanaceae; genus Solanum; species Solanum acaule. Next base: position 9,700 of record JAJOOR010029536.1, read on the forward strand.
AACCTATGGTCCGTGTGTCATTCCACGGGTCGTGGGTGGTTCTGTCAGGACTGGCACCAGATTTCTGAAAAACTGAAATTTTTACACTTTTTTGAATCTGAGGTGTTATAGAATCCATCCTACAGACCGTAGGAAGTCCTACGGGTCATAAGAAGGAATTCGTAGACCCAGAGTTGAGTTTTGGAAAATTTATGTTTTTGACGATTTGACCTACAACTTGATAGGACGAACCGTAGAAAATTTATCAGGTCTTAGGACTGATCCGTAGAAAGGATTCAGAGATTTAATTTAGGACCTCAAGTCTACAAAATGTTCTAACGGGTTGTAGAAAGGGTTTTTTAGAAAGGTCCTAGACTTAGTGAGAATTTGGAGTTGAACTTGTGTTCTACGAATAGGGTTTATGGACTATAGAATGATCTCGTAGGAAATGATTGAATATTTGGGTTTTGAAGTTGGTTCTACGGTTGACCAGCATGGATCGTAGAAATTTCTACAAACCATAGCTCATAACCGTAGGACTGTGTGACAGTTATTTTTAAAGGGTATTTGGGTATTTTCCTATATATTTAATGCCTATACTACGTCATTTTGATCCTAATTCTAAGCTTTTTAACTACCCTTCACTCTTAGAAATTTCCCCAACTCTTTTCAAAGTCCCAAATTCTCCAAGGTTTTCTCCAAAATCCTCTCTCTAGATCAAGGAAGAGGAAGCTAGAGTTCTTCAAGTTCATGTATCATTTCTTCATCAGTTTCTTAGGGATTCAAGATCAAGGTATGTAGGAAGTTCATCAATGGGTTTCATTCACCCATTGAGTCACCAAAGATTCTTCAATTTTCCAATGCAATTGCAATCAAATTGGTTAGGTTTCATTCAATTCCTCGTGGGTTCTATTTGTATGGATTCAATTGTTTGATTTTTATTATATTATGATCATCTATACTCAATTACATGTTTTCCAATTGAAATCACATGAACCCGTGCATTGATCAAGATTATGACTATGAACCCTAATTTGCAAGAATTTGAAGAAAATTTAAGAATCGATGAATGATGTTTTCATGAACTTATGCATGATTTATGAAAAAAAGATTGATTATGATATAGGTTGCTTTAAGATAAGCATCAATTAATTGTGAAAGGATTTTTCTCACTTATGTATGAATTGTGAAAGGTTTTCTCACATTAAGAGATCAAGGTTTGGTGAAAAGTTTTCTCTCTCATGCATAATTCAAGATTTAAGAAGCTATTCTATGATGTTTCTAACTTGGATTAGTAACTTAATTGTGATTTCCATCGATGATGATATGCTTATGTTTATGACTATTTCGTTGGGATTTTTACTTAGCACCAATATGATATTGAGATGGAGGATCTCTCGTTAGTAGAGGTCAAGTCTCTAATAGCAATATTTTTGTCCCTAACTACATTCCGTTGTAGGTTTTCTTAAGTGACATAGATAGTAGGTCTACCTAAGATAGAAGTTTAAGGTCTTTTGCCTTGGCAAGCAAGGACATCTCTTTTCGGCGTGGGAGCAAGACACCGGATTCCACATTATAGTTTACGTGGTCTATGTCGGTTGATAGTAAATATCCCACAAAATGAACTAAGTTACTTACAAATATTTTATGAAGCTTTATCTTATGATTTGATGCATTGACCATGTTCATAATTATGATTCTATTTAAAGGTTTTTACTATGTTAGCTTGGTCATGCATATCATGTCTTCCATTTTGTCTCCTTATGATCATGTCTCATATTTTATTACATTCCCCTCATACTTAGTATATCCCATGTACTAATGCATACTTGTGCCTACATTGTTTCACCAATGCAGGACTTGACGATCAAAAGTTGATGAGTCCTCATGTTCCGAGGACCATTTCACTTTTATTGTTTTCCTTATATTTTAGTTTTCAGACTTTGTATGTGGTGTATGGGTTACGTCCCGACCACCCTTTTGATGTAATAGATAGCTTGTCTAGACTTTGATGTACTTTTGCTTTTATGTCAAACTTTTGCTTTTTATGAGATTTCTTGTTTTTCTCTATTATGTTATATGTATGTCTGTCAAGTGGCTTGTGTAGGGTGTCTCGGGTCTTATACTTCATGTCACGTCTAGATTGTACTATGGGTCATGACAAACTTGGTATTTAGAGCACAAGGTTTTAGAAAAAGGTTCTAAGAAGTCTGACAAGCCGCGTTGAGTAGAGTCTTGTTCATGAATGTGAAGCGTGCCACATTGATGAATATGAGGCTACAAAGCTTTTAGGAAACATTACTTTTTTCATTACTCTAAATTCGTGTCATAGAGTCTATCTCTATAAAGACCCTTCCCTCAAATTGTGTTCGGTCTTTTTTAGGATATAGCCCCTTGAAGCACTTGCGTGAGAAGGAATGTGGGTAAGAATGTGGAGCCCGAGGTTCCTCAAGTTCCGGCTGATCCTTTGGCCGAGCAAGTGGCTGATGCCGAATTTTGAGTCTCTTTCCAAGTGTTGGCTCATGTGTTGACGTCGCATGTAAGGTTTTCGTCGAGTCCCTCTTTTCTTTTCTAAATAAAAAATTATGTACTAAAATTGCTAAATTTATTATTTTTATTTCTACATATGGGCCAAGCGACATAGGGCATTATATAAAGTAAAATTTTAGGAATCTCATAGTGTAAGGAGAAATTACATCTTATCCCTACTCTTTTCTAATTTACAAAAACCTTTAATATAGAGTCATCCGGATACATCCCAACAATCTGGATACATGAGAGTTGATACATTACCTTCCAATTTGTTATTCTTAAAAAAAGGAAAAAAATATAAAATTCAATTACAATCCCATAAATCACGAAATCATGTTGTTATCACTGTTAATCAATTCCCCACAATGCGTAATGGCTTCAGAAAAAATCAATTTCAAATTTCTTTTCTTAGATTGTCCAACATCCTTTCAAATTTCTTCAAGCAAATCATTCAATATTCATCCAAATTTTTTGCGAAATTGGAGAAGATACATCATGAATATCTCGATTTTACTAAGAAATTCATAAATCAATTTTTTGATATGGACAAAATCCCAAATAGTCTAAAATCCTTTCAATTTTGATTCAAATTGGACGAATATCTGAGCTGATACATCATGAATATCTCAATTTCGTTAAAACATGCAGAAATCTGAGAAAGTGAGGTCAGGTATGAATGATACAGAAGTGATGGAATTGTTATTGGACAAAATATTTATTTTGTGAATCTCAAATTACCCTACCAGATACATTAGACAAGTAAAGATTACCCGTAAAGTGTTCAATTTTAGATCAATACATTACTGTGTGATAGTTATTAAGTATCATATACATGTAGTGTTAGTTTGTATGAATGTAGCATTGCCAAAGAATGGATATTTAGCAGTAATTTGTATGAATGTGTCATGACCATTAATATGTATCATATATGTGTGCTACACATTAGTCATTAATATTTATGAGATACATGTGGTATTAATTTGAATGCATGATTTCTGATCAAGAAAGTGGACATGATATATTACTATTTATCTATCCTAGTATTTTATGAAGTACTATAGCTTATTTATTAGTGATACATGAGATGGTATTGATTCATACAATAAATAACAAATTCATACATGAGACAATGTTGATACATAGCATCTGATACATAAGATTCTTTTCTGTTACACTTAAAAAGGAATAGAAATGTAAAATTAAATAACAAATTCATAAATCACGCAATCACGTTGTCGTCCCTACTAATCAATCTTTTAATTTTGATTCAAATTGGATGAAAATCTGAGCCAATACATCATGAATATCTCAATTTCGTTAAGACATTCAAAAATCTAAAAAAGTGAGGTGAGGTATGAACGATACAAAAGTGATGGAATTATTGTTGGACAAAATATTTCTTTGTGAATCTCAAATTAGTCTATCAGATACATTAGAGAAGTAAAGATTGTCTGTAAAGTGTTTGATTTTAGGTTGATACATTATTATGTGATAGTTATTAAGTATCAGATACATGTAGTGTATTATCACGAATATGATTTGGAACTGTGTACGGATACATATCCTTTTAAATTTGAATAAGGTAGAAGATACATATCAACACCTAATACATGATAAATGATACATTTGGTAGAATTTTTATATCAAGTATCAAAACTAATTTAAGCTTATGTATCAAAACTAATATTCAAACACGATACATTATGCATGAAAAAATTGCAATGTATCATAATGTTGAAACGAAGGCATTATACATTAGTTTAAGAAACAAAACCAACTAGATACATTAAAAACTGAACACATATGTATTTGAAAAGGTGAACAACAAAAGATCGAAAAAAAATAAATCAACTTCTAATCTGCTGAAAGCAAAAAAAAAATGACGAAGAAATTCTCCTACACTTTCTCTTTTGCTCTGTATCAACTCCCGTATCTTTTGCTCTGTATCAACTCCCGTATCGAACCAGCATGATTCTTGGACACCCTTCGTAAAATTTCTGGTTTCACCACTGGACTTTTGGCCCATTACAATCAACCAAATATTAATTATATAATAAATACCACCAACTAAATAGCTGTAGTTAAACAAACAGTTCACAATTCTCATTATAAATTTACGAAAAGGTTCTTTTATGAAAAAAATATGTCTAGTATTCAAAATGACCTTACGAATCATTACATATAAAAAATAGCATTATTATTTATTGGGCCTGTCAAACTACAAATATTAAAGAACATCTATTTTTAATAATTATGATATAAAAACGAACAGAGTATTTAGTAATGAGATGAATTGGAAACAAGTTGTTTGACTGTCGGTGCCAGTTGTTGTCGAGCTCACATGGGTGATCTTTATTTTTCGAGATCTTGGTGTTTCTCTACATATAGACCTCCATTAATGTATACTAACAACATTAGTGCAATAATCCATCTTGCCACTAACTTATTGTTATCTCTATCAAATTTTTGTGATAATTTTTTTATTTTGAGATTTAAATAAATTTATTTTTAATTTTAATTTTTATATATACTTTTAAAAATATTTTGAATTGTTATATATTGTGGCTTATAATATTTTATGTAGTTTATTTCAAGAAAATTAAAATTTTCATATCGAATTACATAGTTGTAAACATTGAAATTTTGTGAAACTCTACAAGACGTGTTCAATTCGAATTGGGACTCTAGAAGGTGTGTTTAGTTTCAATTAGAATTCTTGGAGGCTACTTAACCATAAACCATAGTTCATGCCTATATAAAGGGTACTAAATTTCCTTAAAAAACATTTCGAATATTCCGAAAATTGATGGAGTATTCTAGGGGTGTCAAATGGGCAGGTTGGGTTGAAACTGGAGATATTAAAATGGATTGAAATAGAAATCGGGTTGGGTCTTGACCCGCCCAAGTTTAGTTTGGGCTCAAATAGGTTGGGTTCAAATGGGCTAAAAAATGGGTTGGGCTTGACCCGCCCAATTTGACCCGATTAATCTCAATAATTTTAACATAATGATATTTAACTTTTATAATCACAATTCGAATGTCAGCTCAAGATTATTTTTTAAAAAAAGTAACCAATGGATAGATAAATCCTAAAAGATGTTAAATAGATAATAATTCATACCTTTAATATCGTAACATATCTTAGTAAAAAGTTTTAAAACGGGTTGAAATTGGAGATTAAATTGGGTTCAATTGAGGATTCGCTTTTAATGGGTTTGGCTTGAATGGGTTGAGATTAAACCCAATTCTAATTATCTTGAGCCCAACCCTTAAAATTCTGGGCGGGTTGGATGGGTTATCTATGTTTGGGTTCATTTTTGACACCCATAGAATATTCATATTGAGGTCAAATCTAAATCATCCTAGTTTGAGAAACACGCCACTAACGGTTCTCAAATCATGGATAAATTTTATGAGAGGAGAATGAAGGGAGGAACATAATTGTACCCGCTATCTTGATGAATAAAATTATGTTTCTTCATATTTAATTTGTGTGATTTATTTATTTTCCATATGTGTAAAATTTGTTACAAACAAATTGGCACGCCCAATGGGACCAAATCTGTTTTTCATCTATTCTCTCATAAATCAAATCTAAAAATCTAGAGCTGTAAAGGTGGAAGAATGAGTACTTCAAGCCTCGTCTTTGAGTTTCATCAAATCTACTCTCGAACAAGCCTTGAAGCAGGGGGGATTTGTAGACATTGAAATTTTGTGGGACTTTACAAGACATGTTCAATTCGAATTGGGACTCTAGAAGATATGTCCAGTTTCAATTAGAATTCTTAAAGGTTACTCAACCCTAAACCTTAGTTCATGCCTATATAAATGGTACTAAATTCCCTTAAAAGGCATGTCGAATATTTCGCAAATTGATGGAATATTCATATAGAGGTCAAATCTAAATCATTTTAGTTTGAGAAATATGCCACTAACGATCATCAAATCATGGATAAAATTTATGAGAGGAGAATCAATGGAGGAACAGAATTGTACCCGCTATCTTGATGAATAAAATTATTGTCTTCAGATTTTATTTGTGTGATTTATTTATTTTCTATATGTATAAAATTTGTTGCAAACAATAGTCAATTTAAAATTTTCAACTCTCAAAATTGAATATATATATATATATATATATATATATAAAATATTATTATTATACTTGAAAGTGATAAGTCGCGCTAATTATTGATTTCTCTAGAATTGATGAGACAATTGATTGACCAATAAGAATTAAACAAGTATATTAGATAGTACAAGCTAATGTAATTAGACTTGCTTATATATAAAGGAGAATGTTAGACTTATTTATGCGGCATGCCTCTAAGAGCTAGAAACGTATTTACCTTTTTTTGTGGTTCTTTTGAAATTTTATCATTGTCTTTTAACATTTTGTCTTTTATAATTTGAAGGTAGTATATAAAAAATGTCGCAACCATTATGATTATTCAATTAAATGTACAATGAATACGTTTAATTTTCACTACCTATGTTTTTATCTCCTTTTTGAAGTTTTTTTTTTTTTACATTTCTTTCTACATATAGTTAACTAAATACTTAAAAAGTCACAAAAAATAAATGCTTATCTAAAGTCCACATATGAACCATCAATCAAAATCTTTAAGATAAACCAATAAAGCCGGAAAAAAAAAATCCCAGCTGAAATAATCCATTCACAAAACCATTAAATTCATCCTTTTTTCCTCTTTAGATTTTGTGCTTTTTTATTTTTATTTTCTAGCCTTAAATTTTTGCATAAAGTAAAGATAATTTCATTTATTTTGTTCACCATTAACACCATTAATAATTTTTTCTTAAAACCTTTCTATATTCCTTCTTTAAGATATTATTATATAACAATTAAGACACTCAATACCAATATAAGTTACAATTTTATTGATTACTACACTATTACTTTTTTAATTCATATCAATTAAGTTACAAATTTATTAATTACTATAAATACTAGAGTATATCATCTTCATCAATTGTAAGGATTTTTATTTTATTTTCTTTATTTCTTGATTATATTTATACTAGAAAACTTGTCCGCACTTCGCGCGGTATAACAATAATTTAAAATAAACTTTTTATAAATTACCTATTCATGAAATATAAGTTGCAATACTTCAAGTTCATATGATTTATTTATTTTTTGCCGAAACCCTTAGATTCATAAGTTATAATAGTTAATCAATAATAAGAATGAAATTAATATTTTAATATATTATGTTAGCAAAATAGAAAATTAATGAATCAGAAATAATTTAACAATCTAAAAGTGATTACTTTTAAATCTATAATACAATATGAATAAAGCTTGAATTTTGTAGGTCATCAACTATTATTGAAAAATAAAAATAAAACTAAAAGTATAATAATACTATGAATGACCCAGTATCAACTAAAAGCAACATTGATATTAATTTGCTCAGATCAAATAATAACAAATAATCTATGAATGACCAGTATCAATGTTGTTCTTAGTCGATATTGGGTCAGTCATAGCATTATTATACTTTTAGTTTAATTTTTATATTTCAATAGACATTTAAGAACAATATTGATATACTTATAACATATAGATATCGATCTTTAGTAGAAGAAATAATCTAAGAATTCAAAATAAAACGACAAATCAAATATATATATTTAAAAAATACATTTTTTATTCAGTTTATGACAATTGATTTTGAAATAAATAAAGAAACAAAAAAGTAAAAAGAAAAAAGAAAGGAAAAGAAATGATTTAAGGAAATGATGCACATAACATTATTGATGAATTTAAGGAAAGAAATTTAAAAAATTAATAGCATCAATGATGAAATGATTTAAATATGGGCGTATTTGATAATTCAATAAGGTTTTGAGATAGAATTTTTAGACTTTTCAAAATTTGGAAAAGTATAAAAAAAATTAGAAAAATAATAAATAAACTTCCACATAATTTTTAACAATTAGTAAGGAAAATATAAGAGAAAATGTCAAAAAAATTGATTAAAATAAACAAATATCTGAAATAAGAAGGTTATCATTTTTTTCTAATTTTAATTTTATTATTTCGCATATATATGAATCTTTAGCCGAAGAAGTGATATAAATTTAAAAAGTTAAATTTCATAAAAAATATATATGTTATTCTTACCATGTTATAATAACTAATTTCTTGTAAAAAAAATAAATTAAAAAAGGTAAAAAAAACTATAAAAAAAGAGCATTAAGGAAATGATATAAATGAAAGTAATAATCAAGATGAAGTAAGAAAAAATAATATGATTGATGATGAATAGAATTAAATGTAGTCACTTTGATATTCACTAAAATTTGAAAGTAAAATTTTCAGTTTTTTCTAAATTTAAAATTTATAAAATTTAAAAAACGAAAAAAAACAATAAAGAAAGATAGATAAGAAAAAAACTTCAATCAAAGTTTTATTAAAGAAAATAAAACAAACTTCAACTAAAGTTATATAAAAGAAAAAAAAACTATAATTAAAGATAGATAAGAAAAAAAAAAAGTTTTAAGAGAAAAAAAAAACAAAAAAAAAAACG
>JAJOOR010029537.1:0-29978 GCA_036250505.1 Solanum acaule
CAAGCTACTTCATATTCATTTTAAATTGTCGGATGTAACACAATTAAAATGAAATTACATAAAAACCCCTCATAGAACCTCATTATAAAGTCAACACAAAGTCATAGGCTCTTGTTTAACCTATCATTTTCCGAGTCGTTACAATCTCACTTTGATGAGCTGGAACATGAGGTTGGTTACGACAAATATGGTATCTTTGTGTAATAAATATGGTATCCTTGTGCACGAGTGGTAAACAAATTGCTCCAACTTCATTGTTTGTATGAGATACCATCTCATCTTATGTTCTAACATCATTCTCACGCCCATGGAAACTAGAGTCGTCACCACTATGCATATTCATTAGTTCACCTACTAGAATGCATAATAAGAGAGCCAATCGTAAGGTTGTTCAACTTAAAAATAAATTAGTATGCAAGTTACTTCTCAAATTGAATATCTAACTATAATTCTCCGGCAGCGACGCCATTTATGATAATGCTCAAATGTCCTCTCTAAAACCAATTAAAAGGGACAACTATTGTCGCTAACAAAAAAATCCAACATAGAGTCGAGGTTGAATCCCACAGAGAGTGGTGTGAAATTAAGGATCCAATTGGTGAATTAAATTGCAACTAATCTCAATGTATGCAAATAGAAAATGGGTTGATGATTTCACACAATTCAAGAACGTAATTTCAATCACAAGATTATCACTATTTCATCAAACAAAGATTCGCAAAGTTAATTGACTCCAAGGGTGTGGGGATTAAATGTTGATCTCACTCGGGGTATTGTAAAATTGCTCAATTAAACTATATAATCAAAGATAGGCTAAGTCATCTTAAATGACACTAATCTTCTTTCGATCACATAGTATAGTTTCATAGAATCTCCTCTTAGTGTCATCTACATGCAATTCTAAATAACTAACAACCTTAAATTTGCAATTAAATATATATGACAAAATAGCAAACATTTAACCTATTACCCACTCATATCAGTCTCTTTGGAGCACCCATAGAAGATCAAACCTAAAATCAATTTGGCCACCTTAATTCATGAATTAATAACTCGACAATAGTTCAAATATATGATTATAAGCTATAAAACGAACCCAAAAATTTAAATAAATACCCAACCCCAAAATCACACCCCAAGAGTTTGGGATGTTTAGCCACACATCACAAAGTTTAAAGAACTTATACCTTGCATGAAATTAGTTGTGGGTAACATGTCATTGAGTAATTACAAGCAAACCCACATTGCATTCAACATCAATTTAACAAATTCAATATTATTAATTCAAAAACCCCAAGGGATAAAATTGTTTTTCACTCAATGGAAAGTGATTCTCTCTCTAGAATATTCAAATTTTTCTCTCCAATTTTGAACCCCCTTTTTTCTCTCTCCTTAAGGTGTTTATAGTTTCCCAAAATTTGGTCCAAAACTAACATGCGCTTCTCACTTAGTGACATTTATCGGGCTCATTGATATCAATCAGTGAGTCACCAATCCTTCTTCAGTGTCACATCCGAAAGTACACCTTAGATGTGACATGACGTATAGAACCCCGAGAGGCCCTACACAAGACACTTAGCATTCATCATTCAAGATAATAGAATTTAAAGAGTTTAAAAGATAGCATTTCATATAGAAGAGTTTTTGAATAAAAGCGGAAGTTTAACATTTCTCTCAATAAGCTATCTAATATATCGTAGGAAAAGTGTCTGGGACGTAAAATATACATCACATAAAAATTATAAAAATCAAATGACATAAAGCTATAAAATTGAGATCATCCTCAAAGTATGAGGGCTCACGAAGTCTTAAAATCTTTAGTGCAATCAACTGGCCACAAACGGAAGGAGAAAAGTAGCCAAGCCCTACATTTGTAAAACAATGCATGACAAGTATGCATTAGTACATGAAATGTACAAAGTATGAGGATAATTCAATAAAACATGATAAATGACCATAAAGGGGACATAATTGAAAATACGAAATGCATGACCAAGTTAAAACATAGTAAAATCATTTAAGAAGATACATAAATCATGAACATGGTCAATGCATCTTTAAATCATAATAAAAAGCTTCATAAAACATTAGTAATTAACTTAGTTTGTTTTGTGGGAAATTTACAATCAACTAACATAGACCATGCAAGCGATAACTTGGAGTCAAGTGTCTGCCCCACTCTCAAAAGAGGTTTCCTCACTTGCCAAGGTAAGAACCATGAACTTATAGCTTACATGGATCGACTAGTTAATGTTTATCTAATAAAATCATCCTATGGTAACATATAGCTTATGGGATAAAGAGATTGCTACTAGAAACCCAACCTCAAGCTACGGGGGAGCTTCCATCACCATATCATCTCGGTGCTAAGCATAAATTCCATGGAATAGTCATTAATCTTAACTCATCTTATCATTATGTGACATGGTTAATCGTTCTTTGTCTTTTCATCAATGGAAAAGTACAATTAAGATACTAATCCAAGTTACAAACTTCATATGACATCTCCTTAGACCATGCATGAGAAAACCTTTCAACATCAATGATCTTTTCGTAATGGCTTCTTAAGTCACATAGTCATTCACTTCATTTTAGATATGTGATGAGTTCACAAATTGGACTCATTTAGGGCTATATTTTAATAAAAATTGTATCCTCAACTGCTTATTTTATCTCAATGTCTGATAAAAACACTTAAGTTTCAGGTATTTGATGTTTGAACGAAATCATGGACACTACATCACAAAAAGGAACGAAAAGGCTTAAAAGAACGAAGAAATGAAGGCCTGAGGATCGCCGAGTCCACTTGGTGAGTAGCCGAAGGGTCTTACTTTGCCTTTTTCTCTAGTGTGCTGAGCCTTAAAGGACAGGATCAAGTCGGCAGAAAAATGGAACAGTCAACGTATCACCGAGAAGTTTCGCGAAGCATTACCATGTCGCCCAATGACCTAGAGCACGACGATGCTGAAGGATGGTGCAATACGGCGATGAACTACACCAAAGGGTGAATTGTCGAGTTGATCAGCGATTCCGACTAATGTCGCCGAATGATCCGCTGCAGCACAGATTTTTGAAAACTATAAATACTCGTTGAGAGTTGTAGCTTAGTATCAACTTTTTAGTGTGGAACAATTAATATAATTTTCATATATAATAGTACTTTTTTAATTTTTCTCTGAGTTTGAGAGGGTTTTGAAAACTTGAAGAAGAAGAGGGTTTCATCTCCAAGGATTTGGACTTGGGTCTCTTGGATTCTTCATTCTTGGCCTATAACAAGACATAAATCTTCATACCCATTTGAATGCAAGATCATTTAGGTATACATTTTTATCTCTTGACGTGTGGCTAAAAACCCTAATTCTTGGGGTGTGATTTTGTGAATATGGGTTAGATTAGATATTGGGTCTTGCTTGCTGATAGTCTATCATGTGATTTTGTTTAGTGGTTGTGGATGAACTTAATGAGATTGTAGTTGCAAATATAATCTCACAAATGTGCTTTCGGCTTGCTCGAGAGAGAGGTCGTAAAACTAAGACCACTAAATTGATGGCCAGTGCGAGTGGGTCGACATGAGGTTTAGCACGAGAGAGTGAACCCTAGTCCCATGTCCACACACTTAGCTCGAGAGAGTGATTGGGTTAAGGTGGATCCTATTCTTCATGCGGCAAGTGGGTGTCCGAGAGGAACCCGTATGAAATGGGGTAAGTTGCTTGAGAGAGAGCTTATCCCTTTTAAAGTCTAGCCTAGTCACAAATACTCAATGAATTTACTATGAAAATCATGTACCTAATGATTTAGTCTATCCCGTATTCCTATCACATCCCAAGAATTCTCTCTCATTACTTAGAAATCTTTGTTTATTTTGTTTTTTTTACTTACTAGTAACAAAACCCCCATGTTAATTGACACTCTTGTGTCCCCCTTTTAATGTGCAATGTTTTTAATCGTTAATGTCTTTAGCTACGACTAGTTAGAAATAATTTTATTTTTCTATTAATTCTCAAAACCACTGTCTTGGGAACGATCCCAACCCATGGTTGGGTTGTTATACTATTGCACAATCGTAGACACTTGCATCGGAAGTTGTGTCGTTGATTATGCAAATATCAAAATGGCGCCGTTGCCGGGGAGTGGTGTTATTTGGGAATTCTTAGTTGAGTACATTCTTTTATTCTTCTTAGTTTTAGCTTTACTAATCTAAATTGTAGTTTTGTTTTGCTTGTTTGGAATATCAAAGCAGGGAAATAAGAATGGATGATCATTATGGGTACCACACGGACCAACCCCTCCTGAAACTATTAAACCTTAGGGACTACCTCCTGACATTCAAACAAATTAGGGATAAGACAATTGAGGAAATGTGGTTGAAGTTCCAAGCAGTGCTACAACTGTGCCCATCTCATAGGATGACCGACAAGGTGCTACTGGAGTGCTTCTATAGGGGTCTTGGACCCGAAAATAAAAGTATAGCCGATCAAATTTACGCAGAGGGTATGCTACACCAGCCCTACAAAGTCGTCGCAAAAATCCTTTATGATATGGTAGAAACCAACAAGGAAGCCAAAAAGAAGCAAGAGTGGGATGCACTAGTTACTTAGATGGATGTTCTATCCAAATGAGTCATGGAGTTGGAAGTACAAGCCATGGAAAAAGAAAAGCACTTCCTCCTTTGCGAATATAAACACAGGAAGAAACATGGGGGTGTGCAGAATGACGAAGCCCTTTCACTTATTCAACAACAACTTGAAGAAAAAGACAAGAAGTTGAATGAAATGAAGGACAACATTGAAATACTGAATGAAATGTCCACCTCAAACTCCATGATTATTCAGCTGCAGGATGCTCAAATCACCCACTTGATGACAGGTCGCTATCTACCGTTCACCGAGGACTCGCCTAACTACACCATGGCTGACTCCGAGTAAGAAAAATAGTTGTTCACTTGCGTCGTGCTACGACGCTAACTAAGGCGTTGTTTAGGAGGCAACCCAAAAACTCCTTATTACTTTTATATTTGCTAAAATAATGGTGTGTTGTTGGTATAGATTGAAGTGTGAGAAGTGCAGGGTGACAAGCAACAGATTCAATTGGCGAGTCACCGAAGAGGTCCGCGAAGCCGACCTTATCTGCCGTTTGACTCCAAACATCTCTAAAATTGGAATCTGTAAATCTCAACGACCTTGTGAAATTATTGGCGAATCGCCGACTCTGTTGGCGATCTCGATGGAGACCGCTGTTTGAACTCCCAAGCTTACTGGAAAGTTCTTTAAAACTCAGCGAAACAAGTGATTGCTCGGCGAAACGTCGAATGACTCGGCGATCACGACTGATATCGCTGGGTGCTTAGGAATTGAACAACGTTTGAGTAAAGTTGAAGCAAGATGGTTGTGGAGCATTCAAGAAAGTGGGTTAAAAATAGGCGTGTTGGGTTGCTTAGCGATGTTGTGTAAAGCTTGCTGAACCACTCAACGGCTCGCTTAACGTTCCCACCTCACCTTCTTTTTAATGCTAAGATTTTGGAAGGTCTAAAACCCAAAGCAGCAGATATAACTATACCCAAAGTCACATGAAGAACCATGCCGTCCTGACAGATGGAGAAATTGCATAGCCAGGATCACTTCTTTACCTCCCTATTTGTCTTACTTAGTTTTATTTTTGAGTACTTTTATTTGCATTTGAGGACAAATAATTTTTAATTGTGGTGGGGTGAGGCCCACCTTTGCCTGCTATTGACGTTCGTGTTTTGTTTATATTTGGGTTTTGTGCTTAAATTGTGTTTAGACTGCTTTCTGTGGATGTTTGAGCTTATGGCTCCTTTTGTTTTCAATTGCAAAATGATTTTGATTTTGATCCATCCGAAAAATTGTTGCCACCTCTCGTGTGTTGAATGTGGATGTTCTTTCGCAAAATTTAAGTCTCAGTTCCAATCAATACCGATGACTTGAATAGTGCTCTCAATCTAACGAACATGAATGCGTGGCTACGATGAGGCCAAATAAAGTTGCATAGACAATATGTGAACTCTTTGCATCTCATTGTGACTAGCCTGTTATCAAATTGAGTCTCTTGTGATGATCATTGCACACTAGCGAAAGTGTGGAGTCTTGTTTTACTGTAGTGTCAATGCCTAGTGTGATAAGCTTACTTTGAACCATGCATAATAGATCCTAGAATTTACCCCGTTGGTCTGGTCAACTAAGTGATGTTATCTTTTGATATGATCTTAGGCAACTTCTAAGAGTGTGAACCAATTTGACATATACCTCTTTTGTGACCTACCTTGTGAGTGTATGACCAAATTTTGAACACCCCCTGAGCCTTACCTTTCTTTGGAAGAAACTTGATGAAAACTAGAACTTTTTTTATCTATCACCCATAATCCTCATAAAGTTGTGGTTAGTTGAATAGCCAACTTAGACCAAAAGCCTAAGTTGGGGGTGTGGTGAAAAGAAAAGGGGAAGTCAAGAAGTGCAAGGAAAGTCTCCTCTTACCCATAGTTTTAAGAAAAATGGAACCCCTCCATATCTAAAAAAAAGAAAGAAAGAAAATGAAAAACAAAGTTGCAGAATAAAGTGCAAAAGAAATGGGGTACCCAAAAAAATAATCCATGGAAAGTGAATAATAGGATGACTTATGAGCACTAAAGAAAATGATGAAGGAAAAGGAAAGGAAGTGTTGTGAGGACCACATTTCATGAGCATAAAATTCACTAGCCTAAATGACCATACCTTTGCACTCAGCCCTATTACAAGTCTTGAAAAGACCTTTTTGATCATGAGTGAGCTGAAACAAATGTTGATTGGAAAATATAGGCAAACCTATAGGTGAAAGCATGCATTGTGTTCTTCCTTGTGAGAGTGAGCGTTGCATCTGATTCCAAAGCTTTAAATTGTGAACCATTGCGTGAATATGGAATCATTCCTTGTGTGAGGGCATTTGAAAACTTTGGTTGAGCTTGAACTTGCATTTGAAGCAAGTATGGTGAGCATGAGATTCTTTGATATTGGTGAGTCATAAGTTGAATCTTTGAGTGTACATTTGATCTGTGCATAAGTAAATTGAGTCTTGCTGTGTGCATTCATGATTGAGTCTTGTGTAGCACTATTCAAGACACCCTTTTTGAACGACTGCACTTGAGTTTGCTTGGGGACAAGCAAAAGTTTAAGTTGGGGTGTTGAAGAGTCCACAAATTGGACTCATTTAGGGCTATATTTTAATAGAAATTGTATCCTCAAATGCTTATTTTATCTCAATATCTGATAAAAACACTTAAGTTTCAGGTATTTCAAGTTTGAAGGAAAGCATGGACACTACGTCGCAAAAAGGAACGAAAAGGCTGAAAAGAACGAAGAAATGAAGACCTGAGGATCTCCGAGTCCACTTGGCAAGTCGTCGAAGGGTCTTACTTCACCTTTTGTTCCAGTTGCTGAGCCCTGAAGGAAAGGATCAAGTCGGCGGAAGAAGGAAGCAGTCGGCGTATCGCCGAGAAGTTCCACGAAGCAGTACCATGTCGCCCTATGACTCAGAGCACGACGATACTGAAGGATGGTGCAAGACAGCGATGAACTACACCAAGGTCGAATTGCCGAGTTGATCGGTGATTCCGACTAATGTCGCCGAATGATCCGCTACAACACAGATTTTTGAAAACTATAAATACTCGTTGAGAGTTGTAGTTTAGTATCAGATTTTAAGTGTGGAACAATTAATTTAATTTTCATATAAAATAGTACTTTTTTACTTTTGCTCTAAGTTTGTGAGGGTTTTAAAAACTTAAAGAAAAAAAGGGTTTCATCTCCAAGGATTTGGACTTGGGTCTGTTGGATACTTCATTCTTGGCCTATAACAAGAATTAAATCTTCAAACCCATTTGAATGCAAGCTCATTTAGGTATAAATTTATATATCTTGATGTGTGACTAAAAACCCCAATTCTTGAGGTGTGATTTTGTGAATATAGGTTAGATTAGTTGTTGGATCTTGCTTGCTGATAGTCTATTTGTAATTTAAATGTGATTTCTTTTAGTGGTTGTGGATGAACTTAATGAGATTATAGTTGCAAATATAATCTCATATATATGTTTTTGTCTTGCTCGAGAGAGAGGTCATAAAACTAAGACCACTAAATTGATGGCCAGTGCGAGTGGATCGACATGAGGTTCAGCTTGAGAGAGTGAACCCTAGTCCCATGTCCACACACTCAGCTCGAGAGAGTGAGTGGGTTAAGGCGGAGGCTATTCTTCATGTGGCAAGTGGGTGTTTGAGAGGAACCCGCTTGAAACGGGGTAAGTTGCTCGAGAGAGAGCTTATCCCCTTTAAAGTCTATCCTAGTCACAAATACTCAATGAATTTATTTTCAAAAGCATGTACCCAATGATTTAGTCTATCCTGTATTCCTATCACATCCCAAGAATCCCCTCTCATTACTTAGAAATCTTTGTTTATTTTGCTGTTTTTACTTACTAGTGACAAAACCCCCATTGTTAATTGACACTTTTGTGTCCCCCTTTAATTTACAATGTTTTTAATCGTTAATGTCTTTAGCTAGGACTAGTTAGAACTAATTTTATTTTTCTATTAATTTTCAAAACCACTCTCTTGGGAACGATCCCAACCCTTGGTTGGGTTATTATACTATTGCACGATCGTAGACACTTGCATCGGAAGTTGTGTCGTTGATTACGCAAACATCAATATTCCCTACTACTAATGAAAATAGTTTTGAAAGCATGATCTATAATAATTGATGGCATATACAGATACAATACTAATCCAGACCTAATTTAGGAAAATAGCTCGAAAAGCCTTGAAGGCAAATCTAGATGTCATTCATGTTATGTGGCCAAACTTCATAGAACATATATATACCCTTAACTATAAGCTTACTTGAGACATAAACATTGATTTCATAAAAATATGCATAATTGCATAAAACATAATCATATATTCAAGCTTCTTCATAAATTCATGTTAATTAGGGTTCGTAGTCAAAATTAATAGAACAATGGATGATTTCAAATGGAATTGGTTGAAAAGAATGTAATTAAATCAGAATAGGATAATAAAGAAATTTAATCTATACAAATAAAACCCATGAGGAATTGAGTGGATATCAATCAAATATTGGGAAGTTGAATTGGAGAATTGAAGAAACCTTGGTGACTCAATGGGTGAATTGAAACCATTCATGAACTTCCTAAATACCTTGATTGAAATCGCTAAGCAATGATCAAGAAAACAGACTTGAACTTGAAGAACCCTAGCTTCTTCTTCCTTGATCTAGAGAGAAGATTATTTGAGAAAACCTTGGAGAAACTTTAGGAATTTAAGAGAATGAATAAATTGGGAGAAATTTCTAAGGGTGAAAGGTATTTATATGATTTATATATAGGGTTAAGACAACATAGTATTGGGTAAGAACAATTAGAAAATCACCCAAAAGCCCCATTTAAAATTAATTGTCAACCACCATCGACGGTTAGACCTACGACCCGTAAGTCCATTGACGGACCATCCTGGTCAACCGTCAGTGGGGTTCAAGAAATTTTTTCTAAACCCTCAAATGATAGTCCATTGGTCAACCTACGATCCGTACATAGAAATTGTAAGTCCAACTTTAGCAATCAAGCTCTACTCATCTAACTAGAAATTTCATAAGAGAAGAAGAATCGTAGCATAGGGTAGATTTCACTTAGTCTGGGACTCACCTACAAAACCTACCTAGGCCATCATACATTGAACGACGGACCATCCTGGTGACCCATAAAAAGGCTACATGAACTTGACATTTCAAAATCATTTGACTTTCTACCTACGGTACCTACCTATCGCCTATAAGTGAACCTATGGTCCTCCGGTGGGTCCGTCCGTGCAGACACTAGTTCAAGAAAACCTGCAATTTTTCTTCTTTTCCAATTATGAGGTGTTACATTCAGCTCACCTTTTTCTCGCTCCAGGCTTCAGGTTTTCAACCATCATTCAGTGACCCCGTTCAAGTTTTCTTTTCTAATTCATTTAATCATCGATCATCACTTTGGTTCATCCTTTGAGCTTCCATTTTATCATCCACAACTATCAAATTCTCAATTTTCACCTTGTTTGCCATTTTCACTTGGCACATCATCATTTTTACATGACATCACCAGCCAGTCTTGAGAAAGAAGACTGGTGCACTGTCAATTTAGATTATATCATGCTTGTTAGGCGATTCTCGCTTCTTGTTTTGCGATCATCAAAGTGTAATTTTACACTTCTTCTTGCATTTCTGGTTATTGTTTCAAACATTCATCTTTGCCTTGTCCTTTAGCCTTCATAGTTGCAATTCAAAAAGATATCATGAGAATAAGACATAATTAGGCATTGAGGACACCAATTATTGAGCTAAATTGGCCTCAAATGATTGCAAATTTACCACTCATCAAGTCGTCGAATCAAAAGGGAGAACAAGGTGACCATTACCAAAATTGGCAGTACTTGGTGAAACATTGAAGGCTTAGAAGGCGAACAAATGTGGTTATCTGGGATACACCCAATGTGAAAGGAAGACTAGAAGAAGCTTGTTGGCTGAGGTTCAAACACATGAAGCCTAAAGTAAGAGAAAGATGAGTTGAGGAGTAGTTCACAATTTGCCTAATGAGAGCGGCGAGCCTAACTAATGTTGCTCAATGGGTCACGCATTAAGTTTTGCGCTAAATTTGTGGAAACTATAAATAGCCCAAAGGTGAGAGAAAAAGTGAGTCTAACTTCAGAGGGTCCGAATTTCCAAAAGGTGAGAAATATTGTTAGAAAATTATGAACATTTTAGAGAGAGAAACACTTCTCTTTTGTGAAGAACACTTTTAGTTTTTGAGGTTTTGAACATCCGTTCTTGAAATTGATAAATTGAAGTTGAATTAAAAGTGGGTCTGCTTGTAATTTCTTAATTTCATGTTACCATGGTTGCTCTCATGCAAGATATAATTTATTTACACTTTGTGATGGGTGGCTAAAACTCTAAGATCTACGGGTGCAATTATGGGATTGAGTTTTGATTTAATGTAGTGTGTATTGTGTTATGCTATGTTTTGTTGTTGTTCATATATGAATTTATAATATTTAGCATGGTTTTAATTTATGGGTTAAGGTTGTAAACTTAATTCCTACTTCTGATATCCGGTTGATGCTCGAAAGACATTAATTAAAGTGGGTAATTTATTCAATACTAGAAAATTAGGTTTGATGTCTGTAACTTGCTTGAAAATAGAAAATATGGGTCGGATCTATTTGCTCTATTTCTTCATCGAAAGAGAGAATAGAGTAAGGTATTAGGTTGTTTAGTATTGCACATAGATGAGACCGACATGATATTCTATGAAATGATGCTATGAGATCAAAAGAAGATTAGTGTCATTGATGATGACTCAGGGTATCCATGAATGTTCATCACTATAGAGCAACACAATTACATTTATATGATATCGATTTTCAATCCCCCTGACCCCTAGATTAATTGTTACTTAATTGATTTTTCGAAAATTATTGTTTAATTGTGACTATTGATAACAAAAACCCTTTTTGTAAATTTTGTGGAATCATCCACCCACTTATTTTTACTATTACAAATGAATGACTTTACAACCCAAATTTATTGATAGAATTTTCGGCAATATATCATATTTTGTGGGATTCGACCCCAACTCTTTGTTGGATATTTTTTATTGACGACGATCGCTTACTTTTTTCATTTGCTTTGAAGAGTAGTTTGAGCATTATCAATCATTGAAAGGGACATTCATGTTGTATTATCATATGCAATAGTAGCATTAACTAGAGGGTCATTCATATCGTACTATCAAATGAGATAGTACCATCACCTAGAGGAGTGTTCCTAAAGTATTACCAAATGAGATAATTTCATCTCCTAAAGGGACATTCTAGTCATATTGAGAGAAAAGATAATCACCTAGAGGGGAATTTATGCCATATTATCAAATGATATAATACCATCACCCAGAGGGACATCCATGCCATATTATAAGAGGAGATAATCATTATTGCTCAGAGGGACATAATCTTCGCATCGAGATTCTATGAATAAAGCTTCATCATCCTACCATGTAGCAGCATTATCCTCCAATGAAGCATCATCATCCTAACAATGGAACATCGTCATAAGAAATATATTGCATTTTTGAGAAAGTCATCAAGATATCAATTCATCATCAACCACTTCAAAACTGAAGGAGGATGATGTCATAATATTAAAAGAAAAAAACATGTGTCGAATATGGGAAAATATATCACTCCTCTATTTAAATTACAATTTTTAGTAATATGTTTTATCCCAATATTTGTCGAGAGCATTTAAGAGAATGAATTCTCAAACAAATTACAGGTGTGAACGACATAAAAAAGAATGCAGCACAATGTGGAACTTTTTCTTAGCAGTGAACTGGGACATAGTTTGAAAAGGGTATCAAACTCTCTGTAAACGAGCTGAGGACTGACTTCCACCAAAATCAAACCACACCCCTATTAGATGGTATGTGTGTATTTCCTTTGATTTTTCAGTATTAGTTTCGCATTCGGAAAATTTCAACTTTCACTGGAGGCAACTTTTCAATCTAGTTGTTAATGCACCAAGAGCATTGAAAATTATGCTTATGTAAGTTTATAATTATGGATGTGAAGCACGCCACATTCATGGTTTAAAGGTTGCAAGACTTTTTACACACTCGATTCATTTGGAATTCTTCCAGAACCAAAGGTCAACTTAGCATAATTGATTTCATTTTCAACTGATCGAGTAAAACTACAAATAGCCTGGTTCCCAAGGTTAAGGATACTTAGGCTGGATCAATGTTGAAAACTCGGCTTTATTCATACAATCTTTTTTCAAATATCATTCTCTAGCATTCTTGTTCCTTCATAATTTGTTAGAAGGATAGATTTTGAATTCTTTCAGAATCATGCGTTAAACCTAGTGTATCGAACTACAACTGGACGTGATTTTTATATAGCAGGAGATATGTAGTAAAATCAATAGCAGGGTCCATCTATTAGGCCTTGATACTTATATAGCCTGAGATATGTAGTAAATTCAATACCAGGGTCCGTCCATAACTGATTATGTCTGTACAAATATCTTTTTCAGAAAGATGAATATGTGGTCGGCCAAGATTGGATTTGTCAAGTGTTTTTCACCAGGATCTCTTCCATTGACCCTAGATATAAAAAGAGACAGTTGTTACACGTTCTTTAATTTCAAATAATTCGAAATAAATAGTCCTATAAAATTCAACATATTTTTAAAGATATTTTTATGTAAAATTCAAAATATTTTCAAGATATATAAGAATCATATTTACATTGTTGAATCAAGTTACAGAGACAACATTGAGCCCCAAGAAATACATCTACACGAAATATCTATTAAATCATTCTATAAGTATCGCGATATGGCCGAATTTCATCAAAGAAAATAGACACACTCTCTTTTATCATTATTTAGTTGTTCAAAAGCTGCCATAGTCTAAAGGCATCTGGAATGTAAACATCATTTCATAACTTGTTGATTAAATTTATGATTATCATGTTCCAAAGTAATCATAGTGTAAAGACACATTTTCTATTCCCCGCGGACATCATCTCATGGCCTAATGTCTTAATTTCTGTTTATCTTGTTTCGAAGGTGTCATAGTCTAAATGCATCATTTTCATGGCCTACAAACATTATTCCATGACCTAAATCCTTATCGTCTTAAGATAAATTTTCATGGTCTAAATGGGAAATTGCATCATGTTTATAAATTATATTACCATTTAACCGCTATATATGCCCTAATCACTTTATTTAGTTATATCACAAGCTTCAGGTTTGCAGAGACTGACAGATTGCAGACGAGATCAACTTCTCTTTCAGATATGACTTTCGTACTTATATATCTATCGCAATAAGGCCTTCTAATCTTTCACACTACTCATATGATTTTTCTCTCATAACTTAATTTGATCTTATCTTCCTTACACTATTCATACCATCTTGAGTTCTAATCTTATCTACTCAAGCTACTATTGCTTCTATTCGAATCTCATATTGTTATTTCATTTTTAAAGAGCTTAGTCCATTCCTAAATCTAGAACTACATACCAACTTATTCTCGTAATAGCAGAGATATGTAGGCGACTTAAGACCAAAGTTTTTGCCACACTTTTTTTTCTTTTCACAATTTTTTATTGTTTCATTTGATCCCACTAACATCTTTCCGTTAGTCAGACAAAATTGACTGCTTAGTCAACGTCTTTGCCCACAAATTAATCCTTCATTATCAAGAAAAGGGGGGCAACTGTTGACACCAATTTTGACCGACCTATAACAATTTCCAAATTGCTATTTGGTTAAATATGTATTTTTAAACCTATTTTTTTATTATATGTATAAAATTATGTTTAATTTTTATATAATTAATCATATATTTTAGTATTCATAATCTACAAAAAATTATTATTTTTATTGTTGTTGTTGTTGTGGTCGTCGTCGTTGTCGTTGTTGTTGTTGTTGTTATTACTATTTTAAAATTATTATATTTATCGATTGCTAAATTTGAGATAATTAATTTACTTGTCTATTTAACTTCTATAATATTGAAGTGTGTTTATCTTATGAAAAATTATTGAATATGTGTAGTATAACCATTAGTTTGATAACAATTTATTAAACCTCCCTCTGAATCATTTAAATAGTAGCCCCATTTATTCAATCTATCTAATTTATAGTCTTTTCTACTCAATTTCTTTCAATTCTAGCCCATTTTTAACCAATTAATTCAATCCCAATCTCAAGATCTTACCTTCAATCCCAACCGTCCATTCCATTCTTTTAAATCTCAACCCCACATCTCATCTTGATCCAACGACTAAGATTGAGTCTCCTACCAATTCCCTATATTTATATCCTAACACCCTAACCCTATTTTCATTTTTCTCCTCATTCACTTTGAAAATGTCAGGCACCGCTCCCCCATCTCCCAACTTCATCTATTGTCGGCGAAGACCACCGGCGAAAAACCACTCCACCCTCACTCGCGAGCACAACCACCTAGCGATCCCTCCTTCTTCTCTCTCCTCCCGATTCTTTCCAAACCACCAACGGACAGCATCTGCTTCACCACCCAAATAAGTCGCCCCTCTCCTCCCCTCTCTCTTTCCCTCCGTCTCTCTTCTCTTACCTACTGGTCGGTGAAGCGATGCACTATGCAACCTCAACACATCTCCTTCTATTCATCTCATTGGTTTTGACCAGAAACTATAGCATGACAGCCGCCGCGAACAGCCATCAGGCTTCGATGGGGGCAAGCCAACCATTACCCTACCTGGCGAGATTGTTAACAACGACAACAAAAGCATCGTTGCTCTGTCGCTCCGACCAGTGAGACCCGGCGGAGCCTTAAGATTTTGGGGGGCTATTGAAGATAAATCTTAATAGATCCGTTCAGTTTAGTTTTTTTAATCTTTTTATTTAGATTATTATTTCATCTTTTAAACATGATTTCATTATGATTTTGTGTTCCAAAACTTGTGCATTTTATACCTTGTATTCCTATTTTTGTTTGAATATAATCCGCCCCTTTTTGTAAATGGGTGTTAGTAAACACTTGAGTTTTTTCTGTAAAAACATTGATTGAGTTGTGATTTCATGATTTGATTATAGCAAGCATTCATATGAAAATTTGATTTATTTGTTTAATGAATTGATTGATTATTCTGGAAAATCTCCATGATTGATGCTTCTTTCCATTTTCGTTCCCTTAATCGATTGGTACACCTTAATATTTAACTATCCTTGATAGACTTTGACATGAGTCTTCTCCTTGATCGAAGAATGTGGCTCTAATTGAGGAGAACAATCTTCCTTCTTTTTCTCTATTTACGTACTTATTGATGGTACCTCTATATTTTACTATAAAAATAGACTCTTTCCATTCTGTCTACATGCTTAAACAATCACAACACTTTCAAAAGAAATATTTTTTACGTAATACCTTATAAGTTTTTGTTGTTCTTGTGGCTGCACAAAGTTTGGACTCCGATTCTTACATTAATTTCTTGTGTGCTTATTTAAATACTTCTTAGCTGGTTAGTGATCTTTGCTAGAATTATAATTTTTGGTATGTTCAAGGTAGTTACTTCATTATCTATTTTGTTATATTGTCTTACTTTTGTGTCCTTATAAGCTTACTTTTTAAAGAGTACCTTTATATTACTTTAGTATTTTATTTTAAGGTACTAAGAACCAACATACTCTCACCCCTTTGAATAATTTTTGCACGTACACTATAATGCAACGACGTTGCTTGGAATTCAATCATGACAAGTGGAAAAGTCAATGCTAGAAGCCGGGCTAAAGTGGAGTCGTCGGTCCAAAAGGGGCATCAGGTACATTTCAAGAAATGATGAAAAATAGATAGACTGTAGTTGACTTCTTATATGAAGCGTACATATAACATTATAAAAATAAGGCAGCTCTTTATTCCTTCATATTCTAATTTTATATGTCACCCTTTTAAAAGTCTTAAAAACTTCAATTTTTTTATTATTATGTTAACCTATCAATATACTTTCATATAATCCTAATATAAATAAATATACTTATATTTTAGCTTCACACAATTTTTAAAATTTCAAAATACTTTATTTAGTACTCTTGACTAATTTTTAAAAAAGTTATTTTTCGTCTTTTCTTAAGGTATTTAAGAGAGTCGATCATAAAAAAATAGAATAGAGGGAGTAACATCATATTGAGACCATTTTAGCCTTGTCATACTCTGGTCCCCCTCTCTCTCTAGCAACTTTAACTTTATATGTTGTTGATTTATTTAAATTTCTATTTGCATGATATATTTTATTCTTTTTATTTGGAAACAATCAAGTTAGTTCTTATGTTCTTTCTTCTCCTCAGGGTTGTTTTATTTTTATTTTGCTTTTTCCTTTTATTTCATATTATCGAAACACTTTAAGCATTTTATTAGAAGCAATTAGGCCAGCGTCTACTTCTTTATTAGTTAATATTTCAAGTATCTTATTTCTATATTTGGTACTCGAAAATCTTGCTTTTCTTGATTGAATTCATAAATTTTTGTGGATTTATTTGCTCTATTTGTGCAAATTTTTATAACTCAACAGATTTAAATTTGCTTGTTTTAAAAATATAAGTTTGAATGTCTAACTATCTTATTCACATAGGCTTATTATAATTAGATAATAATCGATTCATGCTTAAGTTATTCACCCATCTTAAAAAAACTATATTCTTTATCTTATAGTTGCCTTATTTGCCATGTTAAATACCCACATAATTCACAAGATTTGATCGGGACCCACATTTGTGGACCTCGAAGGGTGCTTAACAGAGAAGGTTCTAAAAGAGAACAAAGATGCGATGCTGGAAGAGTTTCCAAGGCACCTACTCCTAGGCGTGGGGTAGACCATAGTATCGAACTTGAGCCTGGAGTGAAGCCACCCACATATTCCCTATATCGCATAGATCCAATCGAGTTAGAGGAGCTTAGGAAGCAATTGAAGGATTTTCTCAAAGTTGGTCACATCCGCCGTCTAAAGCACCTTATGGAGTGCCAATCCTATTTCAAAAGAATAAATATGGGTTGTCATGCTTATGCATAGACTATCGGGTGGTCAACAAAGTGACAATAAAGAACAAATACCCCATCTCACTCATTGCCGACTTGTTCAAGAAACATGGACATGCCAAATACTTCACCAAGGTGGACCTTCGAAAAGGCTACTACCAACTTAACATAGAAGAAGGGGATGAGCCGAAGACGATGTGTGTCACTAGATACAGAGTTTTTGAGTGGATGGTGATGGCCTTCAGATTAACCAACACACTTGCTACCTTTTTAACACTGGTGAACAAGATCTTTCATCCATGCTTTGACCAGTTCATAGTGGTGTACCTAGATGCATAGTCATCTATAGAAATATCTTAGAGGAACATGTCGATAACTTGAAAAAGGTATTGCAAGTCTTATGAAAGAACAAGCTTTACATCAAGCGGGAGAAATGTTAGTTTGCCCAGCATGAATTACACTTCTTGGGAAACGTCATTAGCCAAGATCGGTTGAGTATGGATGAGGCCAAGGTACGGGACCCCAAATTCATGGTTAAGACCAATATTATGGCCACTAGCTATTTCCAGTCACATAAAAGCTCACAACAAAGTAACCAAAGTGGAAGGATTTCTTACCTGAATTGGATTATGTGTTAGTGTAAAGACAAGGCAAAGGCAAAATGTTGTGGCCCATACATTGAGTAGAAAGTCCGAGATTGATTTCATCACCACAACCTTCAGTGGCATTCAAGATTTTATTTAGGATGGTATGCAACATGATTCGTATTTCGGACGCCTTTAGTGACATTCAAGGCTAATGAGACACTTTTGGATGGAATATTGATTATTATTTACCATCAAATGAAGGGTCTATGTGCCCAAGTTTAGAACTATTCGGCGGAGGATCATGAGGGAAATCCATGACACGTCATGGTTTGGATAGCCGAGGCAGTGTCACATAAGGGCATTGATCGAGTTAATCTAATATTGCTCACGCATGTGAGAAGACACTGAGTTCTATGTGTGGACTTGTCTTATGTGCCAATAAGATAAGGTAGAGCAACAACAACCTAGATGACTATTAGAACTACTACCCATAGTGGAGTGCCTATGAGAGAGTATGACTATGGACTTTATAACGTGCTTACCAAAGTCTAATATATATAGAATGATCATGGTCGTGTTAATTGGACATGTTTTTGAAGTATGTTACTTCATGCCCACCACAACAGGTTCCACTGCTAAAGAAGATATCAAATTATTTTTCAAGGTTGTGGTAAAATATTAGGTTTTGTCGAGGCATATCATCCACGATCGAGACCCGCATTTTACAAGGAACTTTTGGAGAGAGTTGTTCAATATGCTTGGCACACAATTGCATTTCTCCACTAGTTATCACCTGTAGACGAATGGACAGACATAATGGGTCAATGCCTTATTATAGTGCCGCCTGAGGCACTTTGTGAGTTCACGTATAAAAGATTGAGCAATACTAGTAGACATAGCCCAATTCTCATATAACCTGCAGCGAAGCGAATTTACAAGGAGAACATCATTAGAGTTTTATATGCCTATAGATCATATCCCCTTATAAGGATGAGAACCGGGTACAATCGTAGGACTTTCAAATCCATGAAGCATGATACTCTCCATATTCTTGGCAGATGTGGTGTACCAAGCATGCTATATTCTAAGGTTCCCTCTAGCTCTCAATACCTTCTCCAAATTCTCCTTAAAAACCTCAAACCATGCATTTTCCATCGATGTATGAGAACCGGTCAATGGAAATGATGCGGTTTGAGGTTTTTCAAGAGAATTTTGAGAACGTAACGAGAGCTAGAGGGAACCTAAGGTTGAGCATGCTTTTTACAGGGCACAACCAATAATGTGGAGAGCATTATGCGTTGTGGATTTGAAATACCTACGATTGTACCCGTTATCATCCTTAAAGGGCACATCTATAAGCCATATAAAACTAGATTAAAATAAAACTGGAGAGCAATGACAGAAAGTATACCAAAGTCATATGTTAACTTTATCTTCTACTCTACAATATCTAGATATTTAATCCCTAAGTATCAACAATCACCATTGACTGTTGAACCCTTCCTTCAAGTTTCCCCCAACTTGAAGTATAACCTAAGCTAACAAACGAATGATTACAACTCTATAATCAACTAAACAAATAAACTTGAATAAAAAATAGTAAACTTAATCCTAAAGATCAGGTTATTCAATCTAGTTCTTTGTATCCACAACACTCACAATCTTCAATCAAAACTCTCAAATACGAACTCTCTCTTACTTGATTGTTTTCTGCTTGTATCTCTCTATGTAAGTGCAAGAAAATGAAACCTTTCCTTCTTTAGGTTGAAGTTAGGGACCTCTTATTGTTTCCCATTCCTTGTAGCCTTAAAGTAACTCCCACGTCTTGTACTTCGTTCACCGTCTTGAACTTCTTTCTCTACACTAAAACTTCTTTTACTAATCCCACTTGGACTACTGTCTAGGACTTGGGAGGAACATGTTGGTGGAACTAGTTTCTTACATTTGTTCTCCTATTTGTTACACATCAAAATCTTTCTCGATCCAAAACCTTTCTTCTATTACGAAAGAGGTCTCTTAAATCCCAATCAATCATTCTATCAAACAACTTACCATTTTCTGTTACATCTCGATGGAGATATCAAGATTGAATGCTGACATCTTGACCTTCAGTGAAACTCTTAATGTTGTTACTAATTAAACTCATGCTTATATGTCAAGAGATGAAAGAAGAGATGGTAATATCCAAGAACTTGGATAGAGTGATTTTGCATTAGTTGAAGCCACTGTTGAATACCTCTCTAATCTAGATTCTGCCATCACTTATTGTAGTAGAACTTCCATCTCTTGGCATATTAGCAGGAGTTGAATTACTAGTAGAATTGAGAGTTCCACTGAAGGTCAAGTTGTCAACATTCATCTGAGGTGCAACAATAAATGATAACTTGTTTGATAGAATGATTGGTTGATACAACCTATTTATCAATGTACATGTGCAAATTTGCTACCTCTTAGGCTACAACATACTAAAAATACATGTCTGTAAACTAAAAGAAAAAACAAAAAAATAATCATAAGAACAACCTGAAAAGAATTATACCAACCTAAGGCCAGTAAAAACACAAAGAGGTGGAAAAAAACATATTTCACAAAGATCATAAATACATATCTACAGTTACTTGTACTAGTATTTGAATAATACTTATTTCATTGGAACTATTTTCCACCATCATTTGGAATGAAATGTCACATTTCACAATAATATTAAATACATATATATATATATATATTTGTACCAACATTGGATTTTAGTTGATTAAAAGAGTTAGGAGCCATTTGATATGGGAATGATATAGACAACATTATCCCATGAATTGCGATATATCCCATGAGATTTTATTTCGTCATTGTTGTACAAATGATTGGATAAATAATTCTAAAATGTCTTTCTATTGTGGCTTTATGGCCTGAAATTTCTCGGAGTACATGTTAATTAACATTGTTATCCATGGAATTTAACCACGAGTCTGCAAAAATTGTTTCGCGCACAGTAGAGTGTTTCATTGCTAATAAGGTGATGGTGGCCTAATGTGGCTCTCTTACTAGAGTTGTTGCATTAGAAGCGGATGCAATGGTAACATCCATGGGAGAACCATTAAGACTCAAACTTAACCGTTAAGAAATATGAATGGATCTTACCAGTGCATCAGCTTCTAATGTAGAAACTCCCATAGGAGACAAATTGGGCCCATCATCACCTTGTAAGCAATGAAATGTTCTACCGTGCGCCAAGCAATTTCTGCAGACTCAAGGTTATATTCCATGGATGACAATGCTAATAAACGTGTACCTTTGGGCAATTTTAGGTTACCCTATGGTAAGTATGGGAAGTATAAATATAGTGTCAGGAAGTGTATGGAGAAAATCTCTACCACACTAACACAACTGGTGGTTAGTAAGCGATGTTTTAATAGGAGCACTGCGAAAAGTAATTGTTAGGACAAAAAACAATCAGGTGTCAAGGTAGAAATGCAAACCTCGAAAGACCATGAGTAAGAAAACAAATGAGAAATATACCAAAAGTCAAACAATTAATGTGGTTTGGTCAATCGATCTACGTCCATAAGAGAAAATGAGCAATCCACTATATAAAAGAGAGTACAAAATATAGAGAGCAATAACCTCACACAATTCCCTTGGAATAAAAGGAGGTTCACACAAGTGTTAACGTAACACTTGTGTCTTACAAATTCTCCCCCTCTACAATTTTGTAGAGGAAAAGGCTACAACTTCTAATACGCTATGCTTGTTGAATTGTGTGACCATATCATGATCTAAAAGCTTAAGCAATTAGAGAGGCCTGATTCTATTTTTCATGGAGCACACTTATTTTAGTTAATTATATTCTCAATATGCCCCCGCACACATGGGCTTGCTTTTTTTATTCATGGGCCAAGAACGTTAAAATTCTTTTTGATATGATTGACGTCGATCCCACGACCTCTGCCTGCTCTGATACCATTTTGAAGTATGTTGACATCTCACTAACTACATGCATGTTCTATATGCTATTGAGCGAAATCTTGTATTTCATTTCAAGTTAAATAGCGTATTCTAATTCTTGGAACAAGTCACTCCAATATTTGTCTCGCTTCTGAAATTCTGTTTCTATTGGGAAGTAGGTTAATTTATATAATGTCTATTTTATTCTCCTCTAGTTTGTTTGTTTAACTTTTCCTTAGTATTGCAAATTACTGATATATTACTATATGTTGGCTACAGCCATGACAGAGTTGTTACGATCTGCCAAACTGGATGTAGAGGATGGTACTGCTAAATAGTGCTAATGGACACAACATGACCTACGTCAAGCAGTTATTCTACTGCATAGTACCAGCTTTGGTGGAAGCTTTGCATAAGCTTGACTTGAACTGACAAGTAATTACTAGAGATGCATTATGATTGTTGAACTTGCAGTTTAATCCTAATTACTTCTTAAAACATATAGTACGATTTTACTGTTACTCCTTCTCATAACCTGAAATATTTAATCTTATTATGTATTATTTATTATGTATTCTTCTCTGGACTTCAGATATCTGGACTACTCTTGGTTGGAGGTCAGGTCTGAAGTAATGTCGTAAGTCTGTTTATCATTAAACATATCTTTGGCATTATCAGTTTTATCATTTTGATATATTTATATGCTAGTGAAATATTGGGTACACTAATCAAAATATTCAAGTGAGGATAAATTATCAGGATTTTCTAATGTAGCTCTTGCAAGTAAGTTCTTTCAATTTGTCTTATATTTCATTCTTATTAACATCCCCACCTACATATTAAGAGCAAGGATAAAACAGCTTAAGAAAGGACAATCAGAATTAACATCATTGATGATGTTGTAGAGCCGATAAGCGGCTTTTAAGTAACTGTACTTTGTTCATGCTTGTCTTTACTTGGGGTATTATGATATTAGTTTAGATGTAATTTTTTATTCTTTTAAAAACTAGGTATTATGACACATATCTTCCTTTCCTTTGGGAAACATGCAATGATGTGAGACAAGATGTTAGACAGGTTTGTGTATGCTAAATGATTATGGCTTATTTTAGACAATTTAGACATGCTATTTCATTTATTTGAACGCCACAAATGTCATATCCTGGCTTCTATTTATGGATTTGGTGTATGTGCAGAACATGATATGGAAATAGGACGCGGGGTACGTGTAACGTGTTCCTACTTTAACTTCATTGCATTACCCTTATTGAGAAGCTCTATCAAGACTTCATGCTGCTTTAAGGCATACAAATGCTTCATTACCTAAAAATGTAATGGCCTATGATAATGTTGTTTCAGCATTAGGGAAAATCTGTAATTTTCACCATGACAGCGTTGACTTGGCCCAGGTACTTTTCTACTTCAATGTTCTAATAATCACCTGCAGTGTAGTCTCTAGAGTGTTATTCACTTATTTATACATTGTATTTAATTTTTCTATACAATTGCCTACAGGTCAGTTAAGTTTAATTTAGTCACAACTAGAAGTGGTGGTAGAGCAGAAGACTTGGTGGAACAATGGTAGTGTACTCCCCTTTAGAACATGGGAGAGCCAGACTGCTGCTTATGGACTTGGTATGTGTGTAGAACATGGTGGCTCTGCTTGCAGGTCTCTAGTGGGGGGTATTGTATGGTCATCGAAATTCTATTAACTTTACCTACAAGAAAATCTAGATAGATCTTAGATTTTTCTACAAGAAATTCTAGTATTTCTATAAGATGTTTATCCTACTTTATCTGCAAGAAATTATAGTAACTTTATCTTCTACTTTAGAATATCTAGATATTTCTATAAGATGCTTATCCTAAATACTACACTAGATTATTTTAGAAACTAATCTATAATATTTCAAAAAATCATGTTTAACTTTTTCACACTCCCCCTTAAATTGATTTATTTGGAAAAAATACCCCATGCTTGTTGCGGAAGAACTAAACCAAAGCTTTTGAACATTCATTGGTGAAGCACTAGTACAAATGAATTCCTTATCTAAGAGTTCTTGAAGCTGAGTCTTGAGTTCTCTCAACTGTTTCATAGGTATGTGATAAGGAGGAATAGAGATTGGATCAGTACCCGGCTCCAAATCTTTACAAAAATCGATATCCCTATATAGAGGCATACCAGGCAATTCCGTAGGAAATACCTCTTGAAATTCTGAAACTACTGGGACTTACTCAAAAGAAGGGGAGTCCGCACAAACATCCGAAGGTAAGCTAGGCCAAACAACCAGTCCCCACCAACTTTCTAGCATGAATATAGGATATGATCCTTATTGGCATAGAAATGTACACAACTTCCCACTCTAATCTATCATTCCTTGGAATTTCTGAAGTGTCAATTAAACACAATGTGATAAGGACACAACCAAGTTAAACCCAAGATCACATCAAAGTCTAGCATATCCAAAATCACCAGATCTACCCAAGTTTGATAAGCCACAAACATCACAAAGAAAGCGCGGTACACACGTGTTACTACCATAGACTCCCCAACCAGGGTAGAAATATGAATGTAAGGGGCATTAAGGCTATCACAAATTAAGTCAAGTCCCAAGGCAAATTTAACAAATACGTATGACTAATCCATAAGCCATCTGGTCACATAATATAAGAATAATACATGTTAAATTAATTTAAAAATATCCAACAGTTACTACCCAGGAAGGCGTAATACTGAGCTCTACAATTTCCTCTGCCCCCGACCTTCCCTGATTATTACCTCTCCTACACTAAGGGCGTCCTATTTCAATACAACCTCCACCTGCTTATACCATAACTTTTACATATTGCTGCATTTGACTGCCCACCTCCTTGTGAGGGCATTCCCTTTTAAAGTGACCCAGGTCACCACAGTTGAAGCATTCTGTATCAAGTTAGGGCTTGTTGGCTGACAAATAAGAAGCTCCTTGACCACCCTTAGCCTGAGACTGTTGTGTGACCTTGGAATAATCACCTAGAATCTAGTAAAGCCAACTGAATCGGACGAGCTAAATAGACCTGATAACCAGAAACCTTGAAATATGAACCACTGAAGTTGCCGACATTCTTTGACCATTTAGCCAATGCCTTGTCCTGCCCAATTCTTTTCAATTTCTTCACATTGTCGGTCACCTCATTGAAGTTCTTTCTTGTAGAAGTCATGTGTACAGAAAAGACCTGCAAATGAGTGTTTAGTCCCTTAACATAAAGACAAATCCTTTTCTCCTCAGTTCCCCCAAGTTTAGTAGCGTATCGAGACAAGACATGAAACTTAGCCTCATATGATGCTACAAATATGCTACCCTACTGAAGACACATAAATTCATCCTTTCTCACTTAGATGACCCCAAGATAAGGGAAGAATTATCTGTCCCTATATATTTGTGATATAACTTTTAATTAGTGTAGTGTTCAATGAGACTACTCTTAGGTGAGTTCAAAATTTCAGAGAAATGAAGGTTAATTTGGAGAATCAGAAATAGCTATTCCATAACTTATTAATCAAATTAAGGCATTTAATAATGTAATTCTTTGATAACATATAGGTTAGTACTTGATATAACATAGTTTTTTATGGTATGTGATACAACATACTTGAATCTTCCTTGAATAAAAGATAATCTCGTAATGTTTTTTTAATATTTTAAACCTTATTTGAAAATTCCTTATCCTCAATCCAAAGCAAGAGATATTTATTTAAACATTAGTCTCCATTAGTACGAGGCAGACAATTCAACATGTCCTAATAACAAAGAGCATTGTTTCATATGCTTGGCAAAGGGCACTAAAATCATAATCCATCCTTCCTTAAGTTTTTAAGCTTACTTAAGATTGATTTTCAACCTTCTTTCTTTGGGGTTGTGCCTTATGAGTATTTTGATGGGTAAGATCTTGCAAAAATTGATTGTGGACATTTATAACATGTTGGTTGCATCAAAGATTGGAAGAAGCTGTGTAAACTATGCTACTTGATAATTTTCACATTTAATGTTCTCTTGGCTTTAACTAATTAGTTTAGTTTGGGCTAGGTGAATTGACTGGCGGTGTTATTCTACATTAGTTGGTCAATAGAGCTTAAGGGAGCTGAGCTAACCATTCCCAAATTATGATTAATTGAAGCCATGTAAACATGGAATGCATGAATTCTCAAGGTAGCATATCCGACACTCTCCGCTTGCGCAGGGGAAAGTGTTCTCAAGCTTATTCCACCCTTGGATGCAATCAATATGGTATAAATGACCACAATCAATTTTTCCAAGTTCTTCCCCATCGAAATACTAACAAGCGAAACCTGTGGTTTCTTGGTCACGACCAGCTAAGGCTAAAGTTCCATTAAAGAGCGTTTCCACGTGGTAGAACCTCCTCAGGGAATATAAGGTTTTCATGAGGCTGACCTAAGGCACACTAACCAAAAAAATGAAGCTATGTAGGTTGAAATAAAACTTAAGTAAGCTTACAAACTTAAGGGGAGAAGGGATTCAAAAATTTAGGTGCCCCTTACCAAACATATGTAACAATGCTCCTTGTCATCAGGACATTTTGAATTGTCTGCTCATGATTAAGTAAACTAATGTTTAAATAAAGATCTCTTTATTTGAATAGAGCATAAGAAATTCATTTAATTTATAGGTTTCAAATAAGGCCTAAAATATTACAAAAAAAACATTATGTGGATGTCACCCGTTCAAGGAAGATTCAAGTATTTTGTATCAAATACTAGAGAAAATCATGTTGTATCATCACTAACTTATATGTTATCAAAGCATTACCTGATCAAAAGCCTTACTTTGATCAATAAGATATGTTATATCGGCTTCAGCTTCTCTCAATTCACCTTCATTTTTCTGAAGTGTTGAACTCACCTAGAAGCAGGCTCATTGAACATCATACTTACCAAAAAGTTGCATGACAAATATATAAGGACAAAAGATTCTATCCTTATATTTGGGTTTTATCAAAGTGAGAAAGGAAATCTATGACAAGCTTTTTTCTTTCTTTCTATTTTTTATTGAGCAACAATCTCTTACTTATGCAGAAATCAAAGCATGAGCATTTTCAAACAAGGAGGTTGACACTGATCTCCCAACCACTAGATAGAATAAGCTAAATCATCATTAAAACAATGGTTTACATCCTCCTGGTCGGTTCAATAGAAATTCAGCAGTGCCATCAATTGATGCAAAACCACTATGTCCAAGATCCTAGATAAAATTGAAACTGATTCCAGACTGAGTAGAATGGGCACCTATGCCCCATATAGGTGTTGTTGTTGCAAGTGTGAAAAATAAAGATGATTTTTTGGGAACCACTAAAATCCTACATTTTAGGAAAGTTTCTAGAATAATGTAGTGTAGTCAGTTGGATAAGTATCTTTTAGAAATATCTAGATAATCTAGGGTAGAAGATAATGTTACTAGATTTTTCTTGTAGATGTTCTAGAGAAATTATATATTTGTAGAGAACCATGGAATAGTCTAGATTTTGTAGTATCAAGAACCATCCATAGGTAAGTATAAATATGGGATGGTATTGTACATTTGTAATCCAACCCAAGAATAACCAAAACCAAAGACAATTCAAAAGTCTTCTTCCATAAACAAGTTCTCCTTTGTAGCTTCCTCTTCTTTAGTTGAATCTTCTGATCTTAGTTAACAATCTTGGGCTAGCAGAAGGCTTCCCAAATTATATTTTTGTTCTGCTATTCTCTACATGGTATTAGAGCCATAGTCATATGTTGGCTTCTGGATTTTATTTCAAGATCAAGTTAGTGGTAGATTCAACTAGTTTGTGTAGATGGATTTTAGAGGTCGTGTTAATGGACTGGGATGGAGTTGTTGAGTCATTCCAATTACAAGTTATGGAAGACGTGTATAGAATCATACCTTGTGGGAGAGGATTTGTGGGATGTTGTTAATCGAAATGACACAAATCCTCCTATTAATCGGATTTGTGGGATGTTGTTAATCGGAATGACACAAATCAGACCGGAAAATAGCAGTGCGTACAAGAAGTGGAAGCAGATTAATGCGAACGCAGAGTTCATTCTAAAGAGGACAATCTCCTCCTATTAATTCGATCATATTATAAAGTGTAAGTCATCTAATGAAATATGGAAGACCCTTGATCGTTTGTTCAACAAAAAGAATGAAGCTCGATTGTAGATATTGGAGAATGAATTGGCTAACACCACTCAAGGTAATCTTTCTATCGCCGAGTATTTTTTGAAGATTAAGAACTTATGTTTTGAGATATCCTTGTTGAATCCGAAAGAGGCTATCTTTGAAGCACGAATGAGAAGAATTGTCATTTGTGGTTTGAAGCCTAAATATATTCCATTTGTGACGTCGATTCAGGATGGGCTCAACAACCATCCTTGGAGGAGTTTGAAAATGTGTTGTCATCATAGGAACTACTAGCCCAGAAGTTGGCTAGTGTATTTGTCAAAGAAGATGAAAAAATACTCTTGTAGACAACGAAAGAGGAACTTTAAAGAAAAAGCAAGAGATATGCCACACTATCGATCTTCAGGTGGTTCAAGCTCACCTAGAGAGCAGGAAGAATTTTCTAACTATTATGGTAAGAAGCCTCTCAAATGCCTCGATGTGGTAAAATAGGACACATAAAAAGATATTGTCGAGCCAAGGAGAGTAACTTGACTAAGATTGAGAAAGCTACAGAAGAAGAAGATTGGGTAAAGTGCTTCTTAGCAGAGGCTCAAGCAATAGATGCTAGGGCTTCCATCAACCTTGAAAAAGACTGGATCGAGGATTCAGAATAAAATGCAGTCGATCATGTGGAGAAGCAAGACATTGATTTCATCGATATGAAGCAAAAAAACTTTTGAAAATGCTCATACTAGTGATATGTTAGCTTCTATCAAAGAAATCAAAGAAGTAGATTCTAAACAAGCACTGTCTGAAACTGTATATGTCAGTGGTGACCTTCGCAGAGAAATCATTAATTAAGGTTTATTCGAAGCTGAAGTCTCTAGTCAATCGTTTTCCATATCGAGGTCAATAACTGGCTTAGAGCAAATATTGGAAGCAAATGGAGATGATGAATATCAAATACATAATGAAGTTGACCTTGAAGGCCAAATTTCAGGTGGAGAGACAGTCGACATAATTATTGGAAACTATGAAAATGACAAACATTTTATTAAAGAGCTGAAAAGAGAATGTGATGATGAATCTTGTGCTAGTGATGAGGCTTCACTAGAAATTGATGATCAGTTCATCTCCGACTCAAATGAAGCGACTGACCCTAATAAAGTTTCCTTCATTTATGGAGATGTGGTAGAAGGAATGGGTTCCAAAATCTTGAACCCTAGAGTTCCAAATTTGTCCTTCACAGATGTTTATCCGAATAGTCCAACTGTTGGGAAGCTAAGAAAATGGGGGGAGTCTGAGTACTCAACAAGGAGATAATTCTCATGGATCAATTACATATGAAGAATCTTCATCATTTGAAGAACCAAGAGGACTTCAGAAGAAATTGTTGAGATCTTCACCAAGACAAGGCGCAAAGCATCATTTGAGTTCTTCCGCGACAATTGTGGGGTAGTTTCCAAAAACTCACTTTAAGGGAGAGTTGTCACGACCCAAGCCTAGGGCCTAGACATGACATGGCGAATGAGCAACCCGAAGGAACCCTAAACAAGC
Source organism: Solanum acaule (assembly GCA_036250505.1). Classification (NCBI taxonomy): domain Eukaryota; kingdom Viridiplantae; phylum Streptophyta; class Magnoliopsida; order Solanales; family Solanaceae; genus Solanum; species Solanum acaule. The sequence goes on from JAJOOR010029537.1 coordinate 29,853, forward strand.
CTCTCAAACTTGTCATCACACTTCATCGGTTGCGGAAGTACATTCAACATTAATTAACGGGAAATAGGGACTAAGGGCAAACCATTTCAAAATGACATCATAGAACAAGAGTCAAGCTCATTTACA